>JAMCCL010000374.1:0-37898 GCA_024516035.1 Bactericera cockerelli
TGAGGGGGAAAAAATTTTTATTTTAAAGGAAAAAAATTTTGAAAAAAAAAAAAAAAAAAAGGGTTTCTTCCCCCCTAGATTCATAATTCAAGAAAAATTTAAAAGTTTGGGAATTTAAAATTTTTAAGAACAAATTCCAATTTTGATTCTAAACAATTTTTCCCATTTTTGGGAAAATTTAATTTTTAAAAGGGCTTCCAGGCACAAAGGTGATTTTTAAAAAAAAATTAAATTTTAACAAAAACCCAGAAAACTCCCTATTAATGATTTCCATTACAAAATAAGAAGAAAAAAAATTTGAAAAATCTTTTAAGTTTAAACAATGTTGTTAATAAAAGAAAACAATTTCATAAACTATTTGGGAAACCCCAAAGAACCCAAAAAAAAAAATTTTCAAATATTTTAAAATTTTAAAGAACTGAAAAACAAAATAAAAAATCCCCCACAAACCAAATCCTTTTTGAAATTACCAACTAAAAATTTTTAATTTAAAATCTTTAACGATAACATTTTTACATAAAAAAAAATTTTAGAGAAAAAAAACTTTTTAATTTAAACCCTAAAGAATTAATATTTTTAATTTGAAAGGAAGATATGTTTAAAAAGGATGATGGAAACCCTTTTAAAGGGAAAAAAACAAATTGAACAAAAAAAAATGTCGAAGACTTAGGATCAATAAAGCTGAACAAAATCTAAAAGAAGAGAGGGGGGAAAGTAAGAAAGCGGACATTAATTGGGTTTTTTTATTTTTAAAAAAATAAATTTTTCCCATTTTGAAAAAAACAACAAAATCAGTGGAATAAAATTTTAATTTAGTACAATTTTTTGTTAATTCCGGAAAAAAAAGCCAATCTCTATCCGTTTCATCCAAACAACCCCAATAACTAAGAGTTACCTCTTCCCCCTGGTTGGACCTTGACGGAAAAATTTCCTTTTAGTAAAAAAAATAGAAATAAAGTAATTTTTTCTAAATTAAAAAATAAATTTTTTACTCAATTTTAAACCCAAATTTTTAAAATTAAAAAAAGGTAAAAATTTTAAAAACTACCAAATCAAGAAAAAAAATACTTTTTTTAATAACCTTCCTTACTTTTTTTGCTTTAAATGCAAATAACAATTTAACCTTATTTAAAAAATTTTTTTCCCTTTAAACTTAAAAGAGGACTTCATTGAAACAAAACTTTTCCAAAAAAGTGGCAATGAAGGAAACCCCCTAAAATCCCAGAAGGAAAGGACCTCATGGAATTGGAAAAAAGTTTTAAAAAAAAAATAAAATGGAATTTTATAGGTATCTTCATGGCTTTCCCTCCCCTTTAATTTACAATGGACCCGATTTCCCAAACCTTTTAACATTGAAACCTTCCCATGGTTAAAAACCCTGTTCCGCTTTATTCCAGAAAAAAATTTAAATTTAAGAAGTGAATTCTTGAACATAATATGCCTCTAAGACCCAAATGAAGAACCCCTTTATCCCCCAAACCCTGGAGAAAAAAAATGATAAACGGATAAAATTTAGTCCCAAAGTTCGAAAAGAACTTAAGGAAAAGAATCTTCCCCTTAAAGAATAAATTATAAAAAAAATTTTTTCCCCCAAACAAAAAAAGGGGGGAAAACCAAGTATATAAATTTTTTAAATCAGGGTTTTGTGGGTTTAATTTTCCCTATTTCCAACCTTATAACTACTATTTTTCTTGTTTAAATAAAGAATTTTATCGTAATTTCCCTTTTAAAAAAATTATAAAGTTTTTTTTAAAATGATTTTTTTCTTTAACAAACCTCAAATTTAAATAAATTTAAAAGTAAGAAACCCCGGGGTCTTCAACTTTAAAAATCAACCCATAATTTAAATTTAAAAAATCCATTTATTACATTTTAACTTTAGGATTACTCGGGAATAAAAAAATCTGTTAAAATTAACCCCTTTTTTATTTTGTAAAGGGGCTTCCCAAATTTTGGATTCCCCCTTTAAAACCAAAAAAAAAAGAGAAAAAATTTAAATTTTGTTTCTTTTTTATAAAATGGTCAAAGGTGGGACATTGCCCTCTTATTTTAAAAATTTAAATTTTAAGTTTATTATTGTTAAAAAACAATTTTAAATATATATTAATGCCATTTTCAAACAACCCATTAAATTTTTTACTTAACCAAAAAGTTGGTTTTTAAAATTTCTATATTAAGAAATTTAATTGTTTAAAAAATTTTTTTTTAAAATTTAGATTTTTCCTCTGGAATGCTTTAAACGTGTTTTATTTTTTAAAAAAAAAAAGGTGGAAAGTTTTAGGTATAAATTCTTTTTTAAAATTTGGGAAATAGTTCAATTTGGACGGTGGTTTTTTTGGGAAAAATTTCTTATTTAATAACTTATTTTAAAAAATACAGAAATAATAAAAAAGATTGTTGCAATAAAAATTCCATTTTTTTAATACAAAAATTTTCCAATTTTTGTTTCCATTTTAAATAGAATATTCTTATTCATTTTAAGCAACAAAAAGGACAATACACCGGATTTTTAAAAAACTTATATTCTTTTTTCAAAATAGTTAATATTTAATTCATATGTTAGAATATGAAATTTTAAAAAAACCCGTTATTTTTTTAACTTTCCTTTTTTATAATTTTCCAAGTCTTACTAACAATAGGGTAACCTAAGTAATTGTAAACAATTTTTAATCAAATTTAAACCAAAAATTTTAAAAATTTGAAAGTACAATCTTGTTCAAAAATAAATGGTAAAAATTGTAATTTTGTTCCAGTATCTCATGTTCCTAGTCTTTTCTTTAAATTTAACTTATAACTTTGTTCCCCTAAATAAAGAAAAATTTATCCATAAATTACAATTTATCGGGTTGGTATTGCAATGTCAACTTGAAAAAATAGAAAATATTCAAAATTTTCAATTTTAAATTAATAAAAATATATATATTTTTTTCCCCAGCAGGAAAATTAAAACAAATTTTTTATTTCATTTTTTTAATTGAGATTAATTACAATTTTCAAATTTCCCGAATTTACAATTTTACTAAGTCCTTTTTTTTAAATTAAATTAAACCAAAATCAATTTTATTTAAAACCCCCTTTTTTTTTTTACCAAGTGATTTCTATAAAAAAAATTTAAAAGGGGAAGGTTTTTAGAACTTATTTAAATGGTTTTGTAATATTAGTGAATCAAAAAAAAACATTAAAAGGGATTAGGAAAGGAAACTTTTTTCCCCCGAAACCAAATTTTAATTTTTCCAAAAAACCTAGGGTTTTTTTTTTTTTTGGGATTTTTGTTTTTAAAAATGAAGGTTGAAATTAATAAAAAGGGTTTTTTCTAAATTTTAAAAGTTTTAATTTGTTATTTTCATAAATTTATTAGAACTTGTAATCAAATAAAAATTAAAAAATTGGATTAAGACCAAATAAATTTTGGGGTTAAAAAAAAAAAAATTTATACTTGTATATTTGTATTGAAAGAAATAAAACGTTAAATTCATAAAAACCCTTAAATTTTTTTTCAATTATTAATCAATTTTTCAATTTTTTTTTTAAATTCCCTTTTTTCTTTTTCAAACAAAAATTAAAAAAATAAAACACCAACCCAAGGAAATAATTTTAAAAAAATTTTTGGGTTTTAAATTCCCCAGTTATTTTTTTTCCCTTTTCCCCCATTACTTTGGGAAACTGCCTTTTCACAGGAATTAACTTTTAAAAGATCTGTTAATTTACCCAAAACAAGGTAAGGGGGAAAAAATTAAAATTTTTTAAGGACCCGAGCAATGGGGTAGGGCCGGAATTGCCTGTCTCACATGTTTTGGAGGGGAACAGAATTTCCTGTGCGTAAAGTCTGATACAGAACCGGGGTTGCGAAACTCATAATATCCTAGACTAAGGGAAAGTTGTCATCAAATCCGTTTACGCCTACGGAGGCTGGCTTAAAATTTTTTGCTTAAATATTTCAAGACAATTCATTGACAATGCTTAAGTACATAAGGTAAAAACTTGAAAGTATCTTGAATTTGTAATTATTCGGCTCGAAGTCAAAAAGATCTCATGCGAGGTTGTATATACAAAAGCGTGGTGGGATTAACAAAACATTGTCTATAAAAATTCAGCTATTTCCTCTGTACCAGGGAAATTCCAGCCGTCCAGTTTGGCATCAACCTTGCGATATCCAGTTCATATAAAGCTTAAAAACAATCTAGTTGAATCCAGTTCTTTTCAGACTAGAGCCCGTATCATTGCTGAACACACTAAATTTTTGCTCTGCTATGTCAAAACATAAATTAATGACCTGAAGCATTACTATGGGAAACGATGCTCATAAAAACTTCAAGTCTATTTATGTAGTTAAAAAATCAATCTTTATTAGGCTGGAATTAAACTTGCAACAGTTGATTTTTAATCACCATTGAATTCACCCATTGCACAATTATAGCCAATAATCCGCTGAAATCAATTAAATTTTTTAATTCTTAGCTGGAATTGAACTTTCAATATGTAGTCTAGATCCACGTTTAATCCACATTACATCCAGGTTAAAATCAAGCTGAAACTTATCAAGTCTTTATCAGGCTGGAATTGAACTCGCATTATTTAGGTCTACATTAAAACAACTTTGCCAAACCATCCAGTCTATATCAATTCTGGAATCAACAGTCTTTATCAAGCTGCATTAAACTCACAATATCCAGCTGGGAAAGTGTTAACACAATATCACATCAGAGAAATCAGATCGCCCGTTTTGAATGGGAGTGTGGCGGACGTTTGTTCCGATAAGGACCGCCAGAGTGCGACACGTAACTTGGCGGATTGGACCCGCTTCCTCACAGTTTGACTTGTACTTCTTGGGGGGGGATACCTGGGTAAAATAGACAGTAAATGTAAGTGGGGGCAAAGATTAGGCTCAATGGTAGATCTTGGGAACAAACAAAGAGAGGAAGTAGCAATAGCTCAGAATAAATTAGCCTCCAAATTTGAATGCTTGTTGTTGTAACCAGCTTGGCATACAGATGGGGGGGAATGGACCGGTCTCCAGCCAAAATTTTAGTTGAAAAGTTGACCTCGTCTTGAACCATATATTTCAATGGGGGATGAAAACTTGGACCTTTTTCTCTGGAGGCGATTTTTTCTAGACAAACCTTGGGTAACTAGATAATAGCCGAGCTCATTTCGGGCTGGCCAGTCTTTTTTCTGTTCAAGAGAGAGTTCTCTAGCGAGCTAAAAAATTGATCGAATCGATTGTGAAAATGGCAGTAGGTCAGTATCGAACATGCATTCATGAGCAGGGCTTTGAATATATTACAAGCGGGCTGACGCCCGCTTTGCGGGCGAGCATGGCCGTGGAAAGCAAAAAATCCTTTTTCACAAATGGCAGGTGTTGTTAGGTGGGAATTTCGAAATAATCCCGTCTTATTGCACATCTAGACTATAAAGACAAAGCCTAATCCTTACCAAATTTCTGCTTCCTTTGGCTTACGGTTTGGGATGTAGAGCGATGATCAGTCAGTGGTCAGTGACTTTGACATTTTATATTTAAGATTATTATTATTGAAATCTAGGTACTGTCGCGGCTTGCGTTCAGCTTTTCATCGGCAGTGATTTGAGAAGGAATTTATAATTTTCTGTTTTTTCTCGAAGCTTCCTATCGCTATTCAATTTTTTGGCTTTTCACAAGTACAATCAAACCAATTTGTTCTCATTAAAGTCATTATTAAGTTTATTTCTCTCATTACATAAGGAAATTATTCTTTTCATTTCAATTAGTAAGCAAGTATCCGCATAAGCAAGTAGAATAGCTGACTCCTTCAAGGATGCCAGTCCCATCAGGTACTTGTATTTTAATCTGCTGTTTTCTTAATATATTATTTATTTATTTTATGAGATAATAATATTCTCTAAGTGAGGATATGTTTAACATTACATAAGAGTAAAATACATCGAGATACATTTTATATTATTTTAATACACTATGCTAAGATGCTTCTACTACTATACTATTAAAGTGAAACTGTGTAAATGAACTAATTTCCTGTGTTTGATTCAGGTTTTTATTTATCATACCTATAACTTTAAGATGTTGTCATAAGTGCATATCTATATCTAGTATTTCGTATTTTCATTGAATGTTCTTTCAAAGATTGTATGGTAATGATGAGTATATTAATGTGATGGGGATTTTCAAAACAATTTGATGTCATTATTCATTTAATCTGGTATCTGGGATTATTGTTTATCATGGAGAGTAGTTCAGGACAGTCAATTTATTATTGAATAAGTTTATGTAGGTATATTATTCTTTGTCCTTCTCTTCTTTCTCTAATGTTTGAATGTAAAGTTGCTTCAATTAAATCTTTATATGCGATTCATTCAGGGTGTAGGTAGGGTAAAATTTGTTTTCCATGATAATAAATGAGTGCTGTGCAAACTTTTTTGGACTTTTTCAATTTCTTTGGACCATGTTTATGTTGGGGGGCCCAAAGGTTTGCACTGTATTCTAATTTTGAACGGACTAATGAGTGTTGAGCAATAAATATGGTATATTTATTGGGGGGTTCTTGTAATTTGAGATGGGTTTCTTTTTAATTGTCCTAGTCGTTATGTAAGGAGTAAAATGCATACTTTCTCACACTTTGTATTTTTTGGGGGTTTTTAAATAAATAAATAGGACTAGTCACTTACCTGGGTGATATTTCATGAGTACTCGAAGACCTCTGCCAGGTCTATCAGACCTTCCAGAAGTCTTTTGCCTGGTTGATGATCAGCTGGCTGAGAACACGAGGTAACCAAATTAATTAGTATGTGGAATTTTTAAGAAGTGTATTTATTTATTTATTTGTTACAATGTCTCCTTATTTTCTTGACATTTTACAATTCTTTGATAGAAGTTTGTAGAAAGGTACATTATTGATGGTATTGAGAAAAAAAAGTATTTAAGAAATACATGGATATACATATCTAAATTCAAACATAAGGATGACATAGTATGGGTATATTGAATGTTGGAATTCCATGGTCAGTACATTGTTGTTTATTGTGTGTGTATGTAGTGTTGTGTTCTGTTATTAGAATTTGGATTTA
The DNA here is from genome assembly GCA_024516035.1 of Bactericera cockerelli. Classification (NCBI taxonomy): domain Eukaryota; kingdom Metazoa; phylum Arthropoda; class Insecta; order Hemiptera; family Triozidae; genus Bactericera; species Bactericera cockerelli. The sequence continues at coordinate 7,060 of JAMCCL010000374.1, forward strand.
TTTATTTATTATTTAATTAAGTATGTCTCTTAATATAATTTGTGTATGTTTTCCTTTTAAAAGGTGGGATAAATTATCACTAAAATCTATTTGATCATATTTGTTTGCATTGATCATTGCTTTTTCAAATTGTGGAAATAATTGAATTGATTTTGGATTTTTAAATGGTTCATTGTATATTGTTCTTGTTCTATAATTTGGTATTTTGAAATTTACTTGATTGAGAAGGTGGGTGAATCTATCATGTTGTTTATTTAGTTTATATTAGGGAAATTAGTGATTGTTCGGTTCTTCTATTGGTATAGTATGCCCATTATTTAGGTGTTCAATTTAGAGTATGTAGGATATGTTTTCAGGGTATAAGGGGATAAAAGCCATTTGAACTTATGAAAAGGTATTCTTGCAACTTTGCTTTTATATTTTCTATTGCTTATTAATGTTAGTTTGTAGGGTCCCATAAAATGAGCAATATTCGAGTTTTGGATCTTTTTAAGTGAGAAATATAACTGTGTTATGGTATCAATTTCATTGTTTCTTTTTGCAGTTTCTCATTTTTTAGGCCTAATGTAACTTTGTTTTCATTGTGATGTTATGTTGTCAATGCACATTATAATTCAAGTTACTTTGGAAGGTCACCTCCTAGTTTTCTTAAATTCAACTTTTTTCAAAGTGATTCATTTATTGATTTTGTTTTTATTTTTATTGGTATTGTCTGTAGATTTTCTTGTTTATGGTCATTTGCTCCATTTCAGAACATTGAAATTTAGATTGATTTTCTTGAGCCAGGATTCAACTAATAAAAGACATTTTGTTATAGGAATGCAATCGTTATTGTCTTATTTTTTTTATATAGTTGAGATCGTCTGCAAATAGTTCATAGGACGAGTTTTTGATGATTTTAGTATTTTGTGAAGTATAGTTTAAAAGAAGAGACTTGATAGTTTTGGATCACTTCGGGGGGACTCTGATGGGGATAAAAAGGCCTAGGGATATGCTTTCTTTGTATTGCACTTTAGTTTCTCTATTTTTCTAAGTCGAATGTGATGATAACTCTATTTTGTTAGCAGGGCTGCGAAGCTGCGGAAAAAAATTTGAAGCTCCGGCTACGGCTCCTATTTGTATTTTTTTTTACCTAGCTCCGGCTCCAGCTCGGCTCCTGGAACTAAGCGAAATAAAACTGGCTCGGCTCCTGGCTCCAGATAATGTGCATCTTATTTGATTACAAAATGTATATATTAGTATAAATACTGAAATAACCTATCATTGGGTTGTTTCACGAAAAATCGACCTGTGTTTATATATCACTTACATTATTGTCTATAACTTTTCCCTTATCTAGAACCATTAAATCACATAAAATTAATAAACTCTTAGTACATTTAGATTTTGTATTGTATTTTATTGTATACTTAAGAAAACATTAATTACATTAGATTTGAGGATGTGTGGATAGTGGGATGTGGTGGAGTAGTGTTATGTATTTTTAATTAGGTAATAATAATTAATAAATTATTAATAACCCACTCATGATTTTTTGAGAAAATAAATAAAAAATAAAAAATAGATATCTAATTGGTCAATATTGAATAAGTTTGTGCTTAAACGAGTAAATTTTGTTCATGGTTTGCTTAGCACATTTTGGGCTTCATCAAAAATCTCATGGAAACTTTTTTCAGAGTGGAAATATAGTAATTAATTTTTTTAGTCAGAGCTGGATGCGGAGCCAAGTTTTTTGAATATTTGGCTCCGACTCCGGCTCCATGCTCCTCTTTACTAAAATCATTTGGCTCCGGCTCCAGCTCGGCTCCCTTCAGTCCAAAAAATGTTAAGCTCCGGCTCCTTAGCTCCGGCTCGGCTCCGACTCCGCAGCCCTGATAGTTAGTATCAAGTTTTAATTCTATTTGAATATGGAGAGAACATTAAAGTGGAGATCCTGTCGAAAAATTTGCAAAGTCGCAATATATCACGTCTTTTCTGTGTTTATGCCATTTATGTGCTTCAGCGCATTGTATGTGGATAGGAGATTATGTGTTTGTTACGTAGAGCGCTTTAGACGAATCCATGTTGATTTTATCATTTTGATGAAGATTTGGTGTGAGATATCGTTATTTAAGATAGTTTCAAATACATTTGCAAAGGCTCTAATGTTCTTTTGAGTAGTTAGCCAGGAGGCCATTTTTATTATAGGTCTGTATTGGGAAGAGAAGAGGCTTTTTACAATAGTTAAAAACTTTCAAATGAGCTTACATTTACATTACTTTACATAATCCTGGGGGGTCTTTTCTACAAATAGAAGAATTTCCTGTGTGCTGCGTCCATTAATGTTAGAAACTATTGCACCCCATATGAGCTTACGGTTGTCGTTCGTCTATCTACTTTTCCTGCTCCACGCTGTGCCGCCACTAAAGGACGGAGAATCGCCAGGCCTGGCGAAAGCGGCTTTAGCGGAGGCAGTTGATACGATGGATTGAGATGTGTGCATGGTCACAGGTGCTTTTGGTAAGATGATCCGATCTCACCGATCGTCCGAAGTGAGATTTTTCCGTAGAGGTGGGGTCAACAAATTGCTACAGGCATTCGCTCAATGGAGGTAAATATAAGTGGTCATTCTAATTTAATAAAAGTGAAGCCCTATCAAGTAGATATCAATTATTGTATGTATGTATGTATGCATTTTATTTGTGGTGAAGCACAAGCGCCTCTTCACAATTTTTTTGTGGGTAGCGCTGCATACTAAGATGCCTCCTGTACTTTTCGAATTCTTTTTATCATTAATTTATTTGTACTACGGTATTGCCGCCACCGGTCGATACTCATACAATAAACTACCCATTTTTCCTCAAGAGATTGAGTGGGACCCCGAAATCCAAGTTACAGAGCAGAAAATTCCTTTACCAAAATGGAAATAGAAAATTCTTGCTCCAGTTCATTTTAAAGGTTAAGTCCATTGTTTATCTTTAAAAAGTGCCGAAAACGCGTTTTTCTTTCACAGAAGTGGTGAAGTTTGACCTTGAATATAATTGGAAAATATTTGAAAAATAGTGAACCTGGATTTTTTGATACTTACTACTTACTTTCTATGGCCCATACATACCTCAGTCGGTATTTGGCCTCTCCAACAGTCTGCCTCCATTTGGGAAACGATCTAGTGAGTCTTCTTCTGATTGTCCACATCGGCCTACCATTTCTTTTCTTACTTCTTATTTTTTTTTTTGTCAAAAGAAACATGACTCCCCTTTATAGTTTAACGAAACCCCTATATATAACGATCTAGTGAGTCTTCTTCTCTATAGGCCACATGCCACATTATCTTTTCTTACTTCTTATTTTGTTTTTTGTCCAAAAGAAAAAACTACCGCTATATAGTTACATGGGATAAACGCCACTCCTACTGCGCCTCCCCCGCTATGGTATTTTGTCCAATAAGAAACTACACCCATATACTATAGTTCCTGGGATAACGCCACTACCAGCGCCTCCCAACGCATATGAGTATTTTGTCAAAAGAAATATACCCACCTATACTATAGTTACATGGGATAACGCCAACACCTAGCGCTTCCCCCCTGCTATGGTCTTTGTGTTCCAAAAGGAAAATAACCCTTACTTTAGTTCTGGGATTACGCCACACCCAAGCGCACCCCTGCTATGGGTATTTTGTCCTAAAAGGAAAACTACCCCTATACTTTAGTTACATGGGATACGCCACCCATGCTTTGGTTTTTTGTCCAAAGAAAAACTACCCCTATACTAAAGTACCTGGAGATATCGCCACTCCCAGCGCCAACCCAGCTATGGTATTTTGTCAAAAAGGAATAACTACCCCTATAATATTGTTACCTGGGATAACGCCACTACATAGGCGCTCCCCTGCTCTGGTCTTTTGTTCCAAAAGAAATACTACCCCTGATACTATGGTTACCTGGGATGACGCCACACCTAGCGCTACCCCTGCTATGGTCTTTTTTTATCCAAAAGAAACTACCCCTATACTATTGTTACCTGGGATAAACGCATCACCTAGCGCTACCCCTGCCTATGGTTTATTTTGTCAAAAGAAAACTTCCCCTATACTTTAGCTACCTGGGATAACGGCCACTCCTAGCGCCACCATGCCTATGGTAATTTGTCACATAAGAAAATACTACCCCTATTACTATAGTTAACCTGGATAACCGCCACTCCACGCGCCACCCCCGATATGGTATTTTGTCCAAAGTAATACTTACCCCTTTTCTATAGTTACCTGGATAAACGACCACTCCAGCGCACCCCGCTATTGGTATTTTGTCCAAAGAAACTACCCTATAATATAGTTAACTGGGGATATACGCCACTACCAGCGCCACCCCCCGCTATGGTATTTTGTCCAAAGAAACTAGCCCCTATATTTAGGTTACCTGGGATAACGCCACTCCCAGCGCCACCCCTGCTATTGGTATTTTAGTCTCATAAAGGAAAACTCCCACTATACTTAGTTACTGGGATAAGCAACCCTGCTAGTGGTATTTTGTCCAAAAGAAAACTACCCCTTTACTATAGTTACCTGGCGGATACGCCAACCCTTGCTATAGTATTTTCGTCAAAAGTAAACTACCCCTTTACTTTAGTTACTGGGATAAACGCCAAAACTAGGCGCTACCTGCTATTGGTCTTTTGTCAAAAAGAAAAAAATACCCCTCTATACTATAGTTACTGGGATAACGCCAGACCCTTGCGCTACCCCTGCTATGGTCTCTTTGTCCTAAAAGAAATACCCCTATAGCTATAGTTACCTTAGGTTAACGCCCACACCTAGCGTACCCCTGCTATGGTCTTTTGTCAAAGGAAAAACTACCCCTATACTTTAGTTAACTGGGATAACGCCACTCCCAGCGCAACCCTGCTAAGGTAATTTTGTCAAAGATAACTACCCCTATACTTTAGTTTCCTGGTATAAACGCCACTCCTAGGCGCCACCCCTGCTATGGTATTTTTGTCCAAAGAAAACTAACCCTATACTATTGTTACCTGGTGATTAACGCCACTCTACGCCACCCTGCTATGGTATTTTGTCCAAAAGAAAACGACCCCTATCTATAGGTACCTGGGATAAACGCCACTCCAGCGCCCACCCTGCTATGGTATTTTGTCCAAAAAGAAAAACTACCCTATACTATAGTTACCTGGATATCGCCACACTGCTTGGTATTTTGTCCAAAAGAAAAACTACCTCGTTACTTATAGTTACCTGGATAACGCCTACTCCCAGAGCCACCCCTGCCTATGGTTTACAGGTTCCTCTCGGCCCAAAGTCGCATGATCTCTATGCAGCCACTGGTCCACACCTTCTTGCTGGCTTCAGCCACCTGAATTTTAGGGGTTTAGGCGGAATGAATAGACAACATCAATTACTTAAGTCGTAGGTAAAGTATAATAATATTAATAATTTAATAGAATATTCTTATTACGGGCAATGTTTCTATGTAATGCTATTAATCCCAGAACAATAAATTATGACGGTTTTGTTATACAATTGAAGCACCTTCATAGAAAGTACTGGAAACGGCTTTAATATTGGTATACTTTTATAAAAAAACACTCAGTATTAGTTTTAAAAACACATCAATTTATGTTAAGAGCACACTTTTTTTCGTGCTTCTGTTGTCGGTTTTCCCTAATTTACAGAGTACGAAATCCGTGACTTAGAGCCACAGAGGTATTACAAAAATCGTCTATTTAATGTCCGCCTTAGTTCAGTATTTGTTTGTTTCATACTTTTGGGTGTAGTGTGTTTAAAAAGATTTAAACGGGTTTTTCTTACTAGTAATGCTGTTTTTCGTCGCCACTTTTTTATTATATTGTAATAACAATAATATTGAATTTTAAGTAAAATATTTTTATTTATTTTTACAATAATGATTGTACATACTTTACACTACTCCTCGTATAAGGTAAGTATGGGACTATATGAGGAGACGTATTAAGATAGTAATATAAATGTGGGCAAAGAATTAATCTATTATGCCCAGGTTTTTTTCTTTTATTGTTGGGGGGTCGAGTTGGTAGTTTATTTTACCAAATCGGAATAATAGTTAGGGAATTAAGAGAAGAGGCCTCGAATTTTATAGGACTTGTGCCTTTTTTTTCTTTTGAAAGTTAAAAATACACGGACAAATTAATGTCATACTGAAGAAATATCATTATTTTGACTAATAATATTATTGTTCACTGTCAGGCAGTTATTTTGAATGGTTTCCTTCGTTTTTAAATGAAATTTAATTTAAATAAAATAAAATTGCAGTGTTTATTTAATCTTCATCAATTTTGTATTGAATCCTCATTGGTCTAAGCAGAAGAAAATATTTGTTGATATAGAGATTGAAATAAATAATTCAAAAAATTCATGTAACAAAATATCACAGACAAAAATATAACACTTTCAACACACAAAGTCAAACAGAATATTAGTAGAAAATTTTGATTAAAGATTTTTTAGTTAATACATTTGAGCTATTTTTCCATTTCACACAAAATAAAAATATCCCACCCACGCCGCTTTGACCTTGAGAGGGATCGGCACGAACGACCATTATTTTAGTCATTGGTTAAAGTGCCTAAAGCGAAAAAAAATCTGATTTTTAAAAAGAAAATAATCTTAATCTTTGTAAACATAGTTGAGTGAAAAAGTTGGGAGGGTTGAGTATTTTTATAAAGAACAAAAAAGCATAGCGAAGAAACATTAGGAGGCTATAATAAATTTTTTAAAATGGTAAAGTGAAGAGGAAGAAACAGTTGGAAAAAATATTATAGAAACAGAAAATGAAGCAAAATAAGAATATAAGGTACAGAAGAACCAGAAATTAATAATTTTGGTTTAAAACCTTGAGATTCATTCTTTTTTTCTTCTTCTTATCTTTCTCCCTTTTTTAAGTGAAATGTGTCTACTAATTTAAAACCATTGAAGGTCACCGTGGCAGAGTGAGTTAGCGCGCTAGGCATTGCACGCACGGTGGACCTGGGTTCGATCCCCAGCGGGGCAGGAATTTTCTGCTCTGTACTTGGATGTTCGGGGTCCCACTCCATACTGTGAGAAAAAGAGTAGTTACTTGTATGAGTAACGACCAGTGCGGCTTACCAGAGTAAAAAGAATTTAATGTAATAGATTAAATTCGAAAGGTGTAAAGGAGGCTCTTAGTAATGCTGCGCTTACCCACAAAAATTGTGAAGAGGCCTTGTGCTTCACCACAAGAAAATTCATACATACAATATAAAACCAATGAGTTTAATTTTAGTTCTATGATAAATCAAAGACAAGCAGTAACATTGGAAAGATATGTTAGTAGACAAACAATACAGAAGATGAAATTAATGAGAAACATTTAAAGTAATTTTTACTAACTTCACTATACTAAAAGTGAAGTTAGTTTAAAATTACCTTTTAATTGTTCTCATTTAGTAAAAATGGACTTCTCAAAATTTACTGAGTCATCATCCAGAAGAAGAAGATAGAAACTTAAACGTCAGCTTTTTATGAAAAATACTTGGTGACATATACAATTGCCTTCATTTGGATGTTTTTTATGTTTAATCACCATGTGGTATGTTAATCAGCTCATAGTTTTCGGCCAAGTTGTTTCTGACAAGATATTTTCACCTTCTTAATGTGTTAAGAAGACTGATTTAGAAATTGCATGTCGTCCTCGGCAGGGACGGGTATGCAGTGGTATGTTTGTAAAAAGATAACTCAGAGTCTTATTTTCTTAGGTTGTTTTATGTTCACTTATTTGGCCCCCCTACAGAACACGTGATTATTAATTAGTATTGTAATCCTACATAACAGATAACATTAAGAAAAAAATGACTGAGTTGTCCTCTATAGAACTTTTTAGATATCTATTATAGTTTACAAGATAATTGACATTGAAGCTTCTGAGAAAAAAGACTATGCCTAAAAATCATAAACTTTGTGTATTCTTTCACATTTTGCAGCTGAGTTAGTCTCCTGGAACACAATAGTATTGTGAATTGTATCTCATTAGGGTGAGAATTGTAGTATGAAGCTTTCCATCATAACCTAGAAATTTATGCAAAAGGATCACATTAAAACAAAAACATTTGCACAAAAAACTTACAATTTTTGCCCCACTACATTCTAGAGCGCGTGATGTGCTACTCTCCTGAGGCAGCTGACCATATCTCAATACTCCCTGGTCCATACGAGAGAGAGGAAGAAGATAAGAGAAAATACAGTTAGGTCATAACATCTGGACATGGCTTTATCCTATGCCTGTAGCTTACAAACCTACATCCTATGAAAAAATCCGTTTTCTGGTCGAAAATCAAACTTCATTAATTGAAATTACGTATGTTTTCTGACGTAAATGAGCGAGGGATAAATAAAATTATTTGTTGTACTTTGGTTTCCTTTTGGTCTATAAATACTAATAAAATCTGACCCAAAATGTTGTTTAAAAAACCAAATCAAAGGCTATTCGCTTCTTTACCGCTAGGGTGTTAGGTATGTACCTCTTTATCTAACAGAGGGCAATTTTATTTTGGACATGTTATTCCAGGGATCATATTATTAAAAATACAATTATCTTTATTCAATATTTGTTCACACTTAATAGTTTTTTATGTTGGATTCTGTCATTTTACCTACCCGTTATAATTGGTTGCCTACATTAAAAATAGGATAAATATTCCGAAGATTATTAAAAATTCCTATAATAATTCCTCTTATTTGTTAGATTACTTTCTTTACATATATTATCTATACATCTACTATACAATGTATGTTTAAAATGATTATTTAGTTAATGATAATTAGTACACACTTCTTTTGTGAAGAAAATAAAATGGTTAGTCGTGTTCATTTCAAATGATGACATTTCGTCTGACGTGATGATGGCTTGTTCAAGAGTAATACTGATACACCCTCACAGGTTTTGTGTGGACAAGGTCTGAGGGTAGGGACCAGGGCCCTATCCTGAGTTGCGGCTATTTTGAATATTGTTCTCTCATATCAGTTGAAACTAGGTATTTAGTAGTATAAAAATATAAATAAAAAAGTTAAAAATAGTATAAATCAGGTCGGGTTTACCTTAGGGTATCAATCCCGGTATTTAAATTCCCGGGATTCCCGGACTGATTTTTAATTTCGGGATAGGGATTTGTATTTTTCAAATCCGGATTTTCGTGATTGGACAATTTGCTTACAATTTTAATGAATTTTTTTTTTTAAAGATGAGTGTTTCATGCCTTTTTTTTTTTATTCGTAGCCATGAATACAAGAGCTTCTGTAGACGCGCTTTGTGGGTCTGTGTTTGTGCCTGCCACATTCCACATAGTTGCCTCCCCTCTGAGGGCGAGAAGTGACACAATACTTCCATTTGGTGCTGGGTCAACACGAGCGCACGGAATGTATCCCTTACAATACAATTGTAACCATTGAAGAATACAAATTTTTGTCGGCGCGGGGGTTATCACGGGACCTTCCGCATGGCTATGCACGAGTGCTTAACCACTGAGCTAATCGCGCGCTTAGTAGGATAAATATATTTATATTAGAAATCTGTTCAAGGAATCTAAGGGTATAATATAGCTATCTGTGTGGGAGGGGATTACGTGAGTCTCTTGATTTATTTAGTTACTGGATTCCATGTTGGTAGTAAATAATTACTATTATTTTTTTACCCTTAGTATTTTATCTCATTTTTAATAACAAACCTGTTAGGTTAATAACTAATTAAATTACTTGTTCAGAAGTTTATATTGATTTTGTAATCTAAATAAAACGTTACACTTATTTCAATTTTCTTTTAAACAATATTGTTTTCTATTGATATTTCTGATTTTACATAACTTAGTTTTAGTATAATACTCTTATATTACTCCTTTTATCAAATAATATTATCGTAAAATGGGGGCTCTAAGGGTACTTAATACGTGCCAAAATTGAATTTTTTTACTATTACGGGATTGATCTTTTCTAATCCCGGACCCCGAAACGAAATCAATCCAGGGATTGTGATGTCTGGGGTTTAAATCCTCTTTAAGAGAAATCTGGATATAGATGACAAACAAATTTCGGTACCCTTGAGTTCTCCTTATAATAATTTTTTTCCCCCAGGCTTGATTGTATTAAATGAGTTTAGCAATAGTAGCCACGTGTGGACTAATTAGTGATTGGATATCACACCAGGTGGACAGTTAGCCCAAAAAAGAAGAAGACACTTAATTTGTCTCCTTTTTTTTCTTCTCTCTTTACTTTTTTTTTATCAAGGGTGGTTGGAGCAAGAGAATGCTCGTTGGCGTTAGCACCCGATCTTGATTCGAGTTTTAGTTTTATTTTTATCTTTTTTTCTGTGTATGTATTTATTCTATGGTAAATAATAAACTTGATTCCAATATGTTGAATAATAATATAATCGGCAAGCAGGAGCCTAGGGTTTACAATCTTGGCTTCGCAGGGGATTTTTTCATTATTTATTTAATATATTACTGTGATAATGTAGAGGGTTCTCTTTCCTTTAATGGGAGTTCTTCCTCAACATAGGGTCACACATGTTTAATAGAGTGCATCACCTTTGGTGTAAGATTTCTCTCTGGACTTTTTTGCTCTCTTGGCAAGACGTGGTTTCATTATTTGAATTTATCATATTACATTAGTTTTGTGAAAGAATGCGAGCAGTTTTAGTCCTCACGAGTTGTATTATTTTTCTTGCTGATTTTGTCTAATATTGCTCCCTCAGCAAAATATGGGTTTTTTTTGGTGGATCATTTATTTTGTGGTTAAATATTTCTTTTTGAAATATTAAAATATAAATTATTCTTTAAATATAAATATTTCCTTATTATAGACTAAGGAAAGTAATGAAAAAAGGCAATATAGTTTGCAATATAATAATTTAAATTTCTTTTGATTTAATATTCCATGATATTTCCTTGCCTTTTTATGTATCTACCTATCTTTTTAAAATGATGCAAAAAGTTGTTTCTTAATGTAGTAACCGAGGAGTTGCTGGGCTCCGTAAACCACACATATGTTCAACATAGACCACTCTGAAAGAAAACCAAACATGAATATATTTTAATTATGTTATTAAATCTATTTTTTTTTAATCAAGTCAATTTCACTAGCGGATTGGTAAGACAATAACAGGATGGTTGGGGATAAGTATATATAGTGGTGGTTTTTTTTTTTTTTTTTTTTTTTTTTTTTAAAAAAAAAAAGTAGTAAGTGTGCCCCGGAACAGCTTTCAGTATTACTGTAAGGGCATTGAATATAAATCAAATTCAAATTGCATTTCAAATTTGAGAATCGTACTACAACCTGTTTCACTGCCACAGTGGGTACTTATACAAGATGCTCTCCTTAAAGATGGCTAGATCAGCAATGGGGTGTACACTTGGGCATTACTTTAGTTGACATGGATTTTTGTGAAACCTCCACAGATAACAACATTTTACCAAAGATGTGGAATTCTAGCTCACATATCACCTAACAGCTTTCATAACCTCATAGTGAGTAGAATATTTTTTATTTATATAATTTTAAGTGATCAAATCATAATACTCACACATAGAGAAATGAGAATTATCATCATCATCAGAGGGTGGCGTCATCGTGAACAATGACTTCAGCACTTGGTGCCACTGTCTTTACCTGGAGGCTTATAATTGAGCCAATGCTGCTCTACTACCTGTTTATAGTCCTCAGTCGGGACTGTGGGCTTTATAGATATACTCCCAGGTTTATAGACCCTCCCAGCCAGAATGGGAATAATAATAATTTCACTTATTTATACTGCCGATGAGGTTCTCTTAAAAGTCTCATATATTCCTGCAGTAAGTCCGAGACATAGTTTATGAGGTAATAATAATCCCAAAATGGGAGGATATCTTGTCATGTCCCCGGGCTGGGTTTTGAATCACAACCTCTAGAAATCCTCGTAGAGAATGCCGAAGCATTATCACCACCCTGATCTGGCTTTGTTTATATTTAATGTTTCACCTTGTTACCATGTTCATTGTATATAAAACAAAAATGTTAAAATATAGCAATTGGTACCAATTTCGTTTTGTTTATAGAACCTGTGGATTCACAAAGTGCATCCTTTACCACCATGAGCTACGGGACAGACAATATAACCAATAAATATTCTCACCGAGATGTCAGTGGCGTTGATACAACTAGGAGAAGGGTACCCCACCAATTCTCACACTCGGAGAGGAAACAGTTAAAATAAGTACTCGTTTTTGCTCCAGTCCATGTAGGCTTCAGAATCAAGCCACAGCACTGGGAACTGTAATCATGAGGAGGGAGATGTGTTTATTTCTCTAAAATAAAATTTAAGCCCACAGCACTGGTAACTGTAATATTGAGGAGAGATGTGTTTATTTCTTAAATTAAAAATTAGCCCACTGCACTGGAAATCTGTAATCATGAAGGAGGAGATGTGATATTTCGTAAAATAAAATTCTGCCCACAGCACTGGAACTTTTTTCATGATTGAAGAAAAATCTGTCTTTCAAGATATTACAATGTTTATGTTGTAATAAAACAAAATAATCAACAAAGAAAGATGGAATAACTAACTAGTTTGATTTGTTTACTGTGTTGTTTTTGCAAAATGCACATAGTGAGCAGTACATTTAAAATATTTTAATTGTCCCACCTGTACATGATTTGAGTAATTAAACAGATTGCATAAGAAGGTCAGAAAACTTGGCCCTGGTGCTCTACACTGCGCTCAGATTTATCACACATGTCTCTACCATTAGGGAGGAAGAAACTGAAAAAAGTTATCATTACATGGGGCGGGAACAATTCCAGGAACAAAAAGCTGTTTTTCCTATTGAAGCCATATATTTCCATGGGGCTTACAGAGTCAGGTACCTTGTAATATTTATATATGATTATTGTTTGATATTCAAGCAAAACAGAAGAGAATTTAAAAAAGCAAGAAAAATTTCATTAGAAAAATGTATAAAATATAATTTGCAAAACACAAAATTTAAGAGGAGTTTCAGGGCAACTCAGTTACCATTTATTTATATATCTTTACAATTTTTTTTTCTCTCCCAATATACAAGTAACCAAAGATTGTAATTTCAACTTTAAGGGCCCCAACACAGCTTTGCTTTTATGGGGTCCCTTAAAACTTTGCCAAATTTTTAATTTTATTTGATTAACAAGTTATCTTCTCATATATAAATATACTGACGAAAATGAAACATATTTATATAAATAAAGGAAAAAATCTTTTAAAGTAAAAAAAAACAAGGAAACTTTTATTGGACTGTAAATCTTCATAAATTTCCCATTTATTTAACCAAAATAATCACCTGAAAATATTCTCTGGGCTAGTTTGTAGCCACATGGAAATATAATAATATGGTGTACAGGGAAAATAGCTTGCATACATCTAATTCTACCTCTTGGTGTATTGGTGTTATTTTACTTATTGTGATGTCACAATAAATTACTTAAAACTGGCATGTTATTCTGCCTTACTTGAGAATCAAACCACCAAACTCATGTGTTACAAGTTAATTGCTTATTGATCAAGTACTCAGCTTGGTATCAGAAAATGGAGTGTTAGGAACCACCATTTGAAATGAAGTTTTGGTTTTGAATTTTAATTAAAATAAAAATGAAGTACTTGTATGTATGCATTTGATTGTTTAGAATATGTAGGCAAATTGTAGATGAAAATTGATTAGGTTATCTCTTATAATAAAAGTTAATAAGTGCCAAATAAAGAAACTGTTGCCTTAATGGGACTAATGTCTCTGCGCTGACAGTCTAAAATAAAGGACTTCTACTTATATTATTGTATTACATACTAACTTATGAAGGAACCTTTTTTAGTACAATCTTTTCTCAATTATTTCTTACCTCTTGTTGTGCAAGTCAATGAGTTTTTGCATGTCGGGGTCATCCCGTATACAATGTGGTTGATCTTATCAGTGATTGATTTCTTCCAGTGCGCTTGCATGTGATCGGGATCACAAAAGCCTATCACAGCTACCAACTTTTACAGACGAAAGAAGGACTAGGTGACATTGAGAATACTGGAATTAACAAAGATGGAATACATCAATTTTACACTCAGTTTTGTTGCTGTTGGGTTAAGAACCATGGATTAGGACAGTGTTCAATAATTTTGAAAAAATATAATTTGTGTCTGTGAAGATACAGACCATATACCTAGTATAACATATACCTAACATAAGTTTATTCTCTTAAGGTTTAGGTAAGTCATTGTGAATAATTATTAAATGATGGGGTAAATGTGGCTGAGATAGGGTCAAGAGCCAAGGAACTTTTGTTTTTTTAAAACTCAAAAATAATGAACACATTATGCACTTCCAAATCTCAAGCTGAATTTTGATTAAAATCTCATTCACTGAGTATCCAAAGGGTCATAGTCAATGCTACATCTGTGTAGTATTGTCCTTCACATTTAGTTGCTGGGTCAACATGAATGCACAGAAGCTATCTATATATATAAATGGAATCACACCAAAATTTAGTGACAATTTTTTGTCAGCTCTGGGGATTCAAACCCAGGTCTTTTTGTATGTCAAGCAAACTATCTTACCACTGAGCATAGCTGTGCACTCTGTGATAATTTCTACATAAGTTACTTACAAACTTCATGAGACCAAGTGTTTTCCATCAGAGGCCCTACACAGCTGCAAAGCTGACTATGAAGATGATGCCTCAACAATGACAGAAACAGAGCAATGTTGAGAATGGACATGATAAATACTTTCCACCCTGAGGATGACCTGATTGCCTCCCATTTTGTCTAATAATGCATTACAGACAGCGCAATAAGAAGAGTTCAAGCAGCTGAAAATATTGCATGGGAATTTTATATTAAAAGTATTTTTTAACAATACTTCCAATTTTTATTATTAAGAATTTTTCACGAAAAAACAAGCATTGTTATGGGCCTAGGCTTGTAATGTAAAGAATCTCCAATATGGGCTCTAGATGGTAAATTTTGTAATTAGCTATCTATCTGATTTAAAATCATGGATTGCATCAGTTTTAACATTGAATTTTAAAACCTTAATGTATTTTCTAACTTTTAACACGTATGAGACGGTTGCCCACCGGTGGTCACATGTTTTTCTCAATTTTCCTTGTAAATGACCACCACAGTTAATGCAATTTTTAATATATTTTTGTACTCGCCCGTCGCAATTGTTTTTTTTTGTTGTTGTCATATTGGAATCAAATACCTAATTTGAAGCCATCACCAGCATACAAACTATAGAAAATAGGTCCCGTCGCATACGTGTTTTACTGAATTATTTTTGATATGCCGAGGTACAATCACTAGGGATTAATGTGAAAAGATGTGTTATTTAAGTAATAACGTTGGGGCAGACGTCTTCTGGAAGGGACGTCCTTCTGGAAGGACGTCAACCCCATCTGGTGAAAGGTACTACATTGTGATTTTTCTAAATTAACTCAGCTTGTTGAGGTTTAGTTGGTAAGAATGATAAAAGACTTTCATTTTAACGAAGACAAACTTTAGGTTAAGTTTTATTCAACAGATATTAGGCAGAGTGATGGAATGATTCGATTAGGTTCTAAACTAGGAGGGAAAAAGTAGTTAGTTTAGAGTGGCCGAAATACAGTGCTGAAGTTTGATGAATTTCACCACAATCACCCTGTATTTAAAAATCAGTTATATATTCGGAAGATATATAGGGTCGCGCTTCTTTCTCGTCATTGGACGGGCAGGTGATCTTGAATATTTTCTTCAGGAGGTTTGAATTATTCTCTCTTCAATAGAGGCGAAGACTTTCATTTGTTCACCTATTCAGCTTCTTCATTAGCATACAACTTCTGGAGTCCTGAACTTCTATAGCCTCCTGATTTGAGATAGGCATTTTCTTTTTTCTCCAGCAGGTGCGAGATTTCGAGTAGAGACTGTTGTTTCTCTTCCCTTCAGGGAGTTATTACAATGGGCAATTTCTAAATTACGCTTCAAGAAGTTCGACTTCATCAACCAAAGGATATATTTTACTTTTCTGGTTGAATTTTTCAGAAAGGACTGGACCAGGTTTGTCAACCAAGCTGGCATGGAGTTTCCATAGTTATGTTCTACGAGGATGGCTTGAACATGCGCTCATGAGGTGTCTCATTTTTGTAGCAGTGAATAAGAGAGGTCCGTATAGCATGGAAGAGCTGAATCTATCACATACTTCCCATTGTATGTATTTCATGTTCGTGTCTTGAGAGCAAGGATCACAGTTTTCCAAATGATCCCATTGTAGCGGTTCGCATTTGACCATTTCTTGGGATTGTATGGTGTTGTCCGACTTGTAGCAATGCCATTTTGTGTGAGAAATGGATTTTAGTTTGCTGACATGAAAAGATGCTACTCTGTCAGGAATGAAATATAAGCAGGAATACCTAAACATCGTAATTAATGCTTTGCAATTGCATGATTACTGTCTGCGTTGTTTAGTCCGCACTAGGAATAGCAATAGGAAAGCGGAGAGTATTCATCCACCAACAGTGAGAATGTATTAATTTCTTGAGTTGGTGGTAGTGGTCCTTTGAAATCCAAGTTCAACCTTTCAAATGGAGATGTTGCTTTATGAGTTGACCTTGTGTTTGAAATAGCTAGGTTTTAAAGTTGAGAACAAGTATCACTTGCCTTTCTATCATTTCCTTATTTCTTCTACTGAGATAGGTAGATTTTGCACGAATCCAATGGACCCATGCGCGTTATACCAGGGTGGCAGAGACTGTTGTGTAATCTCCTTGAGATTAGGCTTGGTAGTTGATGGATGCAGTAATGCGGGATAGAGTTTCAGCTGGAGGTTTTCTTGTCAGACGATAAACAATATCGTAACTTGTAACCATGATAACTCTTAAACGCCATCTCATTATTATTATCATTCTTGTTCTTACTGTTGTTTGGTTTTTGGCTCAAACATGGAATGAGACAGGATTTTTGATCTGTTATTACTTTGAAAAGTTTTTACCATCAAGTAATGTCGCCAGTGTCTTACGATTTCTACAATGCATAGGCTTCTTTCTCTATAGAGGATTGATTTTGATAGCTTTATTGAGCGTTCTGGGTGAAGAAAGCCACTGGTCGACCCATCTGACTCAAGGTTGCTGCAATTGCAAATTGTGATGCATCCCGTTTCAACAGTAAAGGGAGCTTCATCTACAATCGTCTGTTGAAGCGACGGACATATTTTTTTTCAAAGATTTAAAAATATTAATGGCCTTCAGTTGTTCAGTGGCGGTTTATCTTGCAGGAGTGGTTTTATTTTCTCTGAAAATTTGGGAATCCACTTGCTATTAGTATGAAAACATGCCTATAGCTCGCTGTGTGCTGAGGACATCATGGGGCAGTGGGTAATTCAGGAGTGGTTTGATGCGTTCTGCATCTGGTTTGATGGTCTTAATTGGATATAGTGATAGCCCAGGAGACTATTGCTTTTCATGGAGAATTTTGATTTTCTTTGTATGGTTTGTCTAATCATTACTTTTCAACAGCCGAAAGAATGTTTCAAGATTTTTATTTGTGTTCTATTCTATAGTTTTTCCGCAGATGGTCACTTCATCTATATACGAGTATGTTTTCTACATTGATTCTGCTTCAACAATGTATTCTATAGTTCTTTGAAAAGCAGAAAACCATTAGTGACTCCTAATGGAATGCGCCTGAAGTGGTAGGTTTTCCGCTGCTTCGAAGCAGTATATTTGCTTTTCAGGAATCCAAAATGGGAACTTGGTGTATAATGGGGGGGGGCACTCTTCAAATCAATTACACTGATCCACTTCTTTTTGAGATACTTTGATATAATGACATCTATTGGGGAAGTGGATAAGCATCACAATTGTGTGAATTGATTTATTGTTCTTGATTAATCAAATCACCATGCGTGGTTTGTGTCTCCCATCACGCACAACAAAAGGCTTGTGCTCGGCCATGATGAGTTGCTGGGTTTCAATTATCTCTTCTTCTAAGAGCTTTTCGATTTCGGTGTCAATAAATTTCGGAATCTCTTTTGATGTTACTTCCTTGACTTTGTTGATGATCGGTTTGCTATTGTCTGTTAAATTTGTAAACAGAGAGACAGGTTTCACTTTTAATGTTGCCAAAATTAAATATTTTTGAGTGTGGATTGGATCCATCAAATGCAATTTCCATGTAGAATGATTGTTGAGTACATCATGACCAATTATTACAAATGAGCAAGGTTCTTAATTTTGAGTAAGTAAATATTATTGTTTGAATGTTCAGCACTTTTAAATCAACCTTGCATTGTCTTTATTTGAGTACATTGAGAAAGATGTTTGCCATAGAAATTGATCTTCATATGGTAGAATTTTCAATTGCACTTTTGACTAATGCTTATTATATAAAACTCAGAGATGATCCAGTATCTCAATCCTTTAAGAAGTATATCATTGACTCGAATAGGTGTTATGATTTGTTCAGTATGTTTGGTGTAGCAGCAGTTGTAGCTGGTTCAATCTTTTTATATTTTGATTGCTGTGTAATCATGGTTGGTTGTTGCAGTCGTTTTCCTGAGTTGCTTTTTTGGTCTACACACCCATGCCTAGTGTCCAAGTTTATTGCAATTTGTACATTCAGCTTCCTTAGCTGGACATGCAGTTCTTGAATGCACGGATTTTAAATAAGATGTATGCAGGGTTTTCCGACGATGAGGCCACGGTATCGTATGCGGTTGTGTAGAAGCAACGCTTTCAGTGTAAGATGCTTGTGTTAAATATGTTGCAGAATGACGTTGAGCTAACTCCAAGGGATCTGGGCCTGTCAAATGCTTTGTTCAAGTGTAAGTGTTTGTATTCTCAAAAGCATCTGTCTTATATGGAGAGCTTGAGAGTCCTCAATGATAAGTGTCTCGATTTATTATTTTTGTGTTATATTGCTGAAAAAACAGATGTGAACTTGCAGGTCCTTGCTTTGTTGTTCCAGAGGCTTGTAGTTATTGGTCGACGGTTTCACAGCCATTCTGTTGCACGTGTGCTAAGCAATGTGTGCATAAATAACAATCTTTGGCTTGACATACAAGGTTTCTAGAGTTTTGAAATGGCGGCATCGTAGGTCGTATTTACATCAAGAAGAGTGTAGACGGGTTAGGCGGCGATGTAGTTTAAGGTTGTAATACTTGTCTTCGGCCTTTGCGTTCTTTCACATGAGACAAGATATTTTCAACCGTTTTCTTCCAGTTCGAGTCCACTCTTTGTCTGGATGAAGAGGGTCGGTTCTACATCGAAGAGGTTCGGACGTAAGTATTTGATCCATTTTAGTGGGAGAGGCGAAGAAGAATTTGGTGGGAGAAAACTAAATTGGAAACATTGAAAATAAACTGTTGAATAAATTGTAGAATGAAAAGACTTTCATTTTAAACTGAAGACAAACTTTAGGTTAAGTTTTATTCAAAGAAATTAGCAGAGTGATGAATGAATTCGGATGAGTTTAAACTTGAGGAGGAAAAGAGTTTGTTTAGAGTGGCGAAATACAAGTGCTGAAAGTTTGATCTGAAATGTTTCACCACAAGTTGGCGGTACACTTAAGCTTTTTGTTTGGTCGCAGTGATAAGTTGACAGCTCTTTTTTGATTCAGTGACTAATAATTTTATATCACTCCAAAAAAAATAAACAAAAAAAATTTTTCAACGCAGGTATCTGGGATAAGCAAAACTTGGGAATTTTTTCCGGGAAACTTCATCATTGTACCTCAATTTATGGAAGGGTGTAGGTAGTTTTATGAAATAATTTAGTCTACATGACTCTCGCAAATGTAGCATATTGGCAGCACAAATTTCCTCTCACTTTAAGTTATAAACCTTGTCATACATGTCAACATTTCCACAAACTTACCAGTTAATTAAAGTTCAGCAAAAAGGTTCATGTACTTGACACAAGGACTTGACATACGTAAAATGGATCTTTTGTATCGATTATGCATCTTGATAGAGTTCTTTTAAGTGATAGATTAACTCTGGTGTTGGCAGGTGATTAATATTTAAGCTTTTAAGTGTTAGGTTTAAAAATTGCTGGGACTTAATAAGATCGCAATGGTCTTTCTTCTTTAAACTTGTTATTTTTATTGGTACTAGAAGAAGGCTGTTGAATAAGGAAGAAGGATTTTATGGATGGTTATTTGTTAATTATTAAATGTTTATGATAGCACCTCACTAGGGATTGTTCTCAGATGAACAATGATTTTATTATTGAACAAGTGATCAGATAAAGTGCTAGAAAAATGAAATCTTGAGGTTGTTGACGCAATCCTTCCATGAATTGTTTTGATTAGTCTATGGTCCACTGAAAAGATTATCCTGCTGTCTAGAAACCTAGCTTTTACATATCCTTGATCGGAATGTATTTATTAGATTCTTTTCCGTATATTATCTTGAAATTTTGTAATAGCTTCAAAGGGAAATTGATAAATATAAATGTTATGAAAAAACCAAAATAGATCATAGCTCTGATTTAAGACGAGGTTTTCAGTTCATGATCAAACCATGAAAATTCGGTGAGTACATTCGAGTTATATCACTCACGTGATCATGCCGAAAAACACAGGTATCGCTTGTATGGAAAAAAAATAATATTCCTTGTCATATAATACAAAACAAACGTACTAAATCAATTTCTCGATATTTTAAAAACTCATTGATATTCAGGCTGTTCTGAGTGGAGCACCCACGGTTAGAACAATTTGTTAGGTATGTCTCGAGTAAGTATTCAAGGCGCCGTTAAAGTTATTGATAACAAAAAATGGTATTTACTTTTGTGTTATTCTCAATTTTCTCAATTTCCAGAGATCGCTCATAGAGCGAAAAAACGTTCACGAACATTATTAAACTAATAGGATAAATTTTAACCCCCGGTTATGGTTTAAATAGTTTAATAATATAAAGCTTGATTATAATTGCTTAAGGCGCGAAGGTACCCTTCTATAAATATAAAATCTGCAGTAGGTTTCTGAGGATAGAAAAAAGAAACTCGGAAAAATTTCAGTTCCTTAAAAATTTTTTTTTTTATATTGAAATAAGGACATTAGGTATTATTTTACACATCTGAAATAGTATTGCTATATACATCATCACAAATTATACAAAATGATTGTAGTGTATATTTAATCTTTCATGTCTATTTTACAAGAAACAAAACATCTCGGGGGATGTTTAGTATGCCACGACACTGATGGCATGTTAGAGTGTCCTCACAGGCATGGGCCCTCAATGATCAAGGGATATTTTTACATTATATTATTTTATGAGGATCTTTTCGTGCAGACATATTATTTCAACTGTTGCAATGGCACTCTTAGACAAGGAGAAACTCTGATTTGAGAGACGTTTAGAGTAGGTAATAGCTATGTCGATGACCTGAAGAAATTAGGCGCGGCGGCTCAAGACTATCGGTTTTCTCTAGGAAACAGGCATTTTGATTTAATCGATACACCTCTTTCATAAATACTGTCTGACCGGCTCCTGTATTCAGAAGCTCTGTGATTATTATGACGAAGTGACGAGTATGGATTAACTCGAATTCGAATTATTTTGACCGCGATAAAATTGCAATTTTTGTACTATCAGCAAAAAATTCAGAGTATATTCCATACTCCTAAGAATTTAAATGGAGGTTCCTGTAATCTTTAAATGACACCATGTTAAGTAAACGTCGAGCTAGGCTAAGATATTGCATCAAATTCTAATGTAGTTACCGCGTTAGATTACTGCTATGTTTGTCCGATCCAACTGAAATGTCAAGTGTTACATAACATGCTTGGAATTAAATGTATAATTTTTTTCAACGGTAGTAGTCTCTTTAACCTAGGCGGTAGCTTGCTCGGCTAGCCACTATTAGGTGACCCAGTTCGAATCCGGGTGTCTCGGATTTTTTTCGGTTCTAATACTTTGGATGGTGTGGCCTACCCTAGCTCGTGAGTACAATTGGGGAAGTTGTAGAGTTGGGCAACGATCAGTGGCGGTATTGCGAGATTAGATATTGAAAGATGATTATTTTTTTTTATTCTTATACTACAAGCTAGGCTAGCTTTGCAGTTCCCACGGGTTTATTGCTTGATTTTTGTGTTGGTGTTTATATTATGATTACTTCTTATATGTATAGGATTACTTGAATTATAGATAAATGCATTTGATTAGTTCTCGTAATATCGATGCTGGTCAGTAAAAAATGTGACATATATGAGAAATAACTAGCTGCTGTATCTTTTACCTTCAAAATAGTCAATATGAGCTGGCCAAATATGGGATCAACGAGCGTGGAATTTTCTAAACACAAGATTACATGGCCCCAATGGAGTGTAACCCCGCTGTGGTGATCACTGTTACATAGTTAATATCTGATTTTCAGTTATGTGGATTGACTGTTACCATGGTCATAACAAAAGTATTTTTAATTTTAATAAATTGACAGGGTAAACCCATGTTTATTTTGATATCTATACTATAATAGAGTTTCACTCACTGACTGAATGAATGATGACTGACCTGACTCACTGATTCATCACTGTTTCTCGAATTGTAAGTCCTAGGAGCTGAAATTTGGTGGGTAGCTTAGTCTTACAGTCTAGATGGCAATATGGCCGGGATTTTTCGTAATTCCCATCTTACAAAATCTGCCAATGGCGAAAAAAGGGACTTTTTACTTTCACCGCTATTCTCCGCTTGATAAATCGAGAAAGTTCAAATTTTGGTTAGGTAGCTTAGTCTTATAGGTTTAAATGTGCGGTTAGACTGGGTTTTTCGAAATTCCCACTACAACACCTCTTCATTGTAGCGAAAAATGGACTTTTTACTTTACACCGGCTATTTCTCCGCATTGATAAATCGAGAAAGTTCAAATCGGTAGGTAGCTTTTGTCTTATAGTTTAGATGTGCATTAGAAGGGGATTTTTCGCGGACTCCGACTTACAAAACCTCTCATTAGCGGAAAAGGATTTTTTACTTTCACCGCTATTTCTCCGCATTGCTAAATCGAGAAAGTTTTCATAATTTGGTATTTTTGTTTGTATTATTGTCTGATTCTGCAAAATTGGGCTTTTGAAAACACCCACTACAAATCTGCCATTTGGCGAAAAAGGAAAAATTACTTCAACTACTCTTCTCCCGCCACTGGTAAGTGCGAAGAAGTCCAAAGGTATGTCGGTTATGTTTACAGTCTAGAAGTAGCATTTGGATTTGGCAATTTTTTTAAACTCCACTACAACACATGCCTATTACTCCATATTGGTAAGCCCTAAAAAGTTCAAATTTTGGTGGTAGGTTCGTTTGACGTCTAGATGAGAAATTAGACAGGATTTTTTTTCGAAATTCCCACTACAAACAAACTGCCTGTTACTCCTTATTGGTAGTCCAAAATGTTCAATTTTGTGTGTAGTTTTTTTTACGCTCTAGTTTTCTATTAGACGGTCCTCAATACACTACGGTCATGCTCTATACACTACGGTTTCATGCCTCAATACACTACGTTCATGCTCAATTACACTAACGTTCTTGCCTTCAATTACACTACGGCCATGCCTCAATCTCTACGGTCCTATGCCTCATTACATGACGTCATGCTCAAATACACTACGGTCATGCCTCATTACAATACGGCATGCCTTCGGCCCGAAAAGGCGGCGACAGCCCGCTAGTATAAGGTATATGAGTACTGAATATAGGATAAATGCATTTGCATTTAGTTCTCGTAATATCGATGCTGAGTCAGTAAAAATTGTGAATAATAGAGAAATAACTAGCACTTTATTCTTTTACCTTCAAATAGTCAACATTGAGCAGGGCGAACAAAATGGGGATCAACGAGCGTGATTTTCTAACACATGATTACATGGCCCCAATGGTGAACCCCGCTGTGGTGAACACTGTACATTGTAACATATCTGATTTCAGTTATTGTTTGACTGTTACCATGGTCATAACAAAAGGAAATTTTTAATTCTTCAATAAATTGACAGGTTTAAACCCTTGTTTATTTGATATTAATTCATAGAAGTATATTAACAGTCTCTGTTTAGCGCAGTCATTAAATTGGGACCAGTTTAGAGTAAGGAGGTAAATATTTATGACATTGGTACACTACCTACCCAGGAAGATTATTGAGAGAATATTTTAAAATTACTACTTAAATAGATGTGTATTTAATTAGTTTTTCACCAACAAACTCTTTTTTTAATAAGAAAGCTTTTTTCTGCAGAAAAATAACCATGTACCCAATTTATGTAATTTTATGATTTCCAAAATATTTATTATAGAACTTTCCTATGAAGGAATGGTATATTTGAATACTTTTATCTAACAGTAGTACACATCTTCCATAGTAGTTCAATGGTTAGTGTGCCCAGCCACTAGCAGCATTCCCGCGCTGTATTGCAATGGACAGTCTTTGCATAGGAACGCTTTGGATTTGGAAGTTACCACTGAGCTGAGACAATCCATCTTCAATCTTTTTCACAAATAGCCTGGTTTCTCTAACTCCAGGACCCATCGGTTTCATACGCCAGAAATTTTATGATTTTACAATGTCCCACTACAACTCCGTAATCTGAGACAGACAATGTAGTTGTTTAAAAAAACGGTGGAGACAACTTGAAACATAATTAAAACGTAAAAAGTGATTCTTTAGAATTACATACAAACTGCCCAGTAACAGAGCAATAGTTCCAGCATCTGGTTAAACAATTATTACATATAAATTACGAACTCTAGAAAGCGACAAAATTGCAGTTTCAGCTTAAATGGGTTAACATTTTCAAGAGTATCAGAAAAAAATTCAGAACAAATTAAACACATGACCATTTTTACAAAAATAGGTTTCATGATGTAGACCTATAGCTATAGTCATTTGTTGCCTTTATTACTTATTTATAAAGACACTGTAAACAAATATTGAAGATTTAAAATTAAGAACTATAGTTGAACCGGATTAACAGGACTTGTGAAAGCAGGAAATCAGGAAAAAACAGGAAAAACTCGAGTGTTCTTCGCTTTCATAACTTTTCTAAGCAGGACTTTTGAGTTCCTTTTATCAAGGTTTCAACATGTATTTCAATTTAAAAACTGATATGGTATACAAAAAATCTTTTAAAGCTGAACACATTTTTCGGCTTTCCTTTTAGTACAAAGTTATTAACCAGCAATATGTTAAACCGGATGAAAAAAAACCGAAAGGTTGTTTGAGCCGTACTTTCTTTCTAAAAAGAAAGAAATGGATGCAACGGGAAGATAAAATTAACCCAAAGTGGAAGCAAGTCATTTTTCTTTTGAAGGAGGAAATTTTTGCTCTTCGCTTCTTCCGGTTTTGTTAACCGAAGAGGAAGAGCAAATAATTTCCTATTCCTAAAGAAAATATTGACTTTGCTATCACTTTGGTTAATTTTATTCCCGTTGCTTCCACTTTCTCTTTAGAAAGAAAAGTACGGGCCTCAATACAACCTTTCGGTTTTTTTTCAATCCGGTTACTTATGTGCTGGTTAGTTAACTTTTTACTAAAAGGAAAGCCAGAAAAAATGTTTTCAGCTTTAAAAAGATTTTTTTGTATACCATTTCTTGTTTTTAATTGGAAAGACAGTGAACCTTGATAACAGGGAACTCAAAAGTCCTGCTTAGAAAAGTTTTTGAAGCGGGAAACCTCGAGTTTTTTCCTGTTTTTCCAGATTTCCTGCTTTCACAAGTCTGTTTATCCGGGTTCAAACTATAGTTCTGAATTGTAAGTTCTTCAATATTTGTTTACAGTGTTCTTTATATAATTATGTATATAGGCAACAATGTCTATAGCTATTGGTCTACTTCATGTAAACCTATTTTTTGTTTAATATGGTCCATTGTGTTTAATGTTGTTCTGAACTTTTTTTCTGATCTCTTCGAAAATGATTACCCATTTAAGGGATGAAACTGGATTTTGCTCGCTTTCTAGATTCGTAATATATATGTATAATTGTATAACATGAGGCTGGAACTATTGCTCTGTTTCTGGCGCAGTTGTAGGTAATTCTAATGAATTTCACTTTTTACGTTTTTAATTTATGTTTCAAGATGTCTCCAACGTTTTTTTAATACCAAAACTAACATTGTCGGTATAAAGTTCGGAAGTCGGAAGTGGGAAATTGTAAAATCATAAAATGTTCTGGGTATGTAAAACGATGGTCCTTGGAGTAGAGAAAAACCAGGGTATTGTGAAAAAGATTGAAGATGGATTGTCTCTGCTCTGTGGTACTTCCAAATCCAAGCGTTCCTAATGCAAAGACTCGTCCATGGCAATACAGCGCGGTGTAATGCGTGCTAGTGTGCTGGGCACTCTAGCAGTTTGTACTACTATGGGAAGATGCTGTACTTCTGTAATGATATAATGTATTTCAAATACCATTCTTATAGGAAAGTCTATAATAAATTTGGAAATCATACATAATTACATAAATTGGGTACCATGGTTATTTTGTGCAGAAAAAGCTTTCTTATTAAAAAAGAGTTGTTGGTGGAAAAACTTTTAATATCATCTAATTTATAGTATGTATTTATAAAAGTGTCTCTCAGATAATCTTCCTTGGTGTAGGTAGTGTACCATGTCCTAAACTATTTTCTTTACCTAAACTTGGTCCCAATTTAATGAACGGCGATAAACCAGAGGACTGTTATATATACTTATATGAATTTAATATCAAATAAACATGGGTTTACCCAGTCAATTTATGAAAATTAAAAATTCCTTTGTTATGACCTATGGGTATCAGTCAATCACACTAACTGAAATCAGGTTTATGTTCTATGTAACAGTGTTCCCACAGCGGGTGTTCTCTCATTGGCGGCCATGTTATATTTTGTGGTTTAGAAAATTCACGCTCGTTTGATCCCATTTTTTCGGACCTGCTCACAAATGTTGGACTATTTTGAAGGTAAAAGATAAAGTGCTAGTTATTTTCTCTTATTAGGTCACATTTTTTACTAGAACCAGCATCGATATTTCGGAACTAATGCTAATGATTTTATCCTATTATTCAAGTAATTTTCATATACTTTTTCTAGCGGGCTGTCGCCAGCTTTGCGGGGCCGTGGCATGGCCGTAGTTGTATTGAGGCGAGATGACCGTAGTGTATTGAGGCATGATCCGTTCTGTACTTGAGGGCTGACGTGTGTATTGAGGCATTGGCCGTAGTGTATTGAGGCATGAAACGGTGTGTATTGAGCATGAACGTAGTGTAATTGAGGCATGTCCGTACGTGGTATTGAGGACATGACCCGTAGTGTATTTGAGGTTCCAGTATAATTGAAAATCTAGAGCGTTAAAAAAAAACTTACACACCAAATTGAACATTTTTTGGATACTTACCATTATGGAGTAAACAAGGCAGTTGTTGTAGTGGGAATTCTCGAAAAAAATCTGTTAATTTTCTCATCTAGACCGTATAAAACGAAACCTACACCCACCAATTTGAACTTTTTAGGGCCTTACCAATATGGAGTAATCAGGCAGGTGTTGTATTGGGAGTTTAAAAAAATGCCATCCAAATTGCCACATTCTAGGACTGTAACATAAACAAACATACTTTGGACTTCTTCGCACTTTACCAGTGCGGGTAGAGTGTGGAAGTAAATTTTCCTTTTTCGCCAATGGCTGATGTTTATGTAGTGGGGTTGAGTTTTTTTTTCCAATAAATAAATGCCCAATTTTGCAGATTCAGGACAATAAGACAAAAACTAAATACAATTTGAACTTTCTCGGATTTATCAATGCGGGGAGAAATAGCGGTTGAAAGTAAAAAGTCCTTTTTCGCTAATGAGGGTGTTGTAGAAGGAGTCTCGAAAATCCCGGTCTAATTGCACATCTAAAAAACTATAAGAAACAGCTAACCTACGAATTTGAACTTTCTCGGTTTATCAATGTCGGACGAAATAGCGGTGAATGTGAAAGTAAAAAGTCCTTTTTCGCTAATGAGAGGTGTTGTTGTAGTGGAATTTCGAAAAACCCTGTTATTCCACGCACATTTAACTATAAGACTAAGCTACCTACCAGATATTTGGAACTTTTCTCGGATTTTATCAATGCGGAGAAAATAGCGGGTGGAATGTAAAAAGTCCTTTTTTCGCCAAATGGCAGATGTTTGTAGTGGGAATTTCGAAAAATCCCGGACTCTATTGCACCATCAGACTGTAAGGACAAAGCTACCACAAATTTTCAGTTCTAGGACTTACAATTCGGAGGAAACTGTGATGATGCAAGTGAGTCAGTCCGTCATGTCTGTCTGTCGTCAGTGAGGTGGAAATACTACGCTCTTTTATAAGTATAGATATCAAATGTTAAACAAGTGGTTTACCCTACCTGTCAATTTTATGAAAATTATAAAATACTTTTTGTTTATGCCCAGATGGTAACAGTCAATTCACTGTAACTGAAATCAGATATGTACTATGTAAAACAGTGTTCACACAGCGGGGTTCACTATTGGCGCCATGTATCTTTGTGTTAGAAAATTCCACGTGTGATCCATTTTTGCCGCTGCTCATATATGACTATTTGAAGGTAAAAGAGGATGTAAAGCGCTAGTTATTTCTATTATTATGTCATAAATTTTTACTGCCCAGCATCGATATTACGAGAACTAATGCTAATGAATTTATCCTCTATATATCAAGTGAATCTTATTATTTTTATGAAGTATCTAATATAAACACCAACACAAAATCAAGCCAATAAAACGTGGGAAATTGCAAGCTAGCCTAGCTTGTTAGTTATATTGAATAAAAAATGTATTAATCATCTTTCATATCAATCTCGCAATACCGCCATGATCGTTGCCACTCTATCAACTTCCCAATTGTACTCACGAGGCTTGGGTAGGCAAAGGACCTCCATCCAAAAGTTAGAGAACCTGAAAAAAAATCCGAGAGAGTACTCTCAGCAAGAGGATTAGTGAGAATCATGGAAGTCACCTATGTCGCTAGCCAGAGCAAGCTACCGCTAGGTTAAATGGTGACTACTAACGTTGGAATAAAAAGATATACATTTTTTTTTAATTCAGCAGATGATGAACACTTTGATCATTTCATGTTGGATCGGAACAAACATTTAGGCAGTAATCTATGCGGTAACTACATTTGAATTTGACATCAAATTTCTTAGCCTTGCTCGAAACGTTACTTAATCATTGGGTGTCATTTATTAGATTACAAGGTACCTACATTAAATTATTAGGATGTAAGTGAATATTCTCTGAGATTTTTTGCGTGATTGATAGGACATTTATTGCAAATTTTTTCGCGGTCAGATATAATGTCGATCGAGTTAATCCATACTCGTCAACGTCGTTTTAATAATCCACAGTGCTTCTTTGATTAAAGGAGCTGGTGTCTGTACAGTATTATTGAAAGAGGTTTGTATCGAGTTAATCAAATGCCTGTTCTAGGAGAAACTTTTACCTTTTAAAAAATGTAATTTTTTATTAAAATTCTCAAAAAAAAAAAAAAAAAAATGACAACCATTGTCTAATAAAAAAAAAATAAATTTTAAATACATACTTTAAATATTTCTGTATCCCCCTTTACTCCATGTTGTCTTAATTACTCCAACCCACCTAACTAAAAATTGCAAGCTTAAAAACCAGGGCCGCATTTAAAACAAATCAAATTTAAGATAAGCCAGATCCCCCTAAAATCGAATTTTAAACCAATCTCAGACTTGAGGGACAGTCGGGGATTATCTTAATTTAATCTGTTTTAGAATTTGACCCTAAAGGTTGGGTGGAAGAGATTTGCCACAGCAATAACTCGCCTTTAGTTAGGTTATAACACGTGTACAATTAAATTTCTTTTAATCTTTTTTTCTTTTTTCAAAATTAAAAACAGACAAATTAGTTCCATATTCATAATATGTATTTTTTTGTGATGTTATTTATATTTTGATGAGGACCAATCACTCCTAAACCAAATAACCAATGTCTCCTTACACGAAAAAAGCCTGCCGTAACACAGCCCCAAATCTTAACTTTTGGGGTACCCATTGCGAAAGTACGTGTAACAATTAGTATAAAAATATGTTTATCATAATTATAAAATAATCAAGAGCTGATAACTGTAAAGCAACAACTCTGACCTTTCGTCTCACATTTTAAGTGCATGTTACGCCATTCCTTAGGGGGAAAATAAAATACATACATCAAGATTTATGTGCATACTCGTAGGTAGCTTTTGTTAAAAAAAGGTTATAAATAATTATTAAAACTATTGGGAAAAAAAAAAAAATATTTTATAAGGGGAAAAAAAAAAGTTTTGAAATTAAATTTCTTTTTAGTGAAACAAGATTATAAATTTAATTCATTTTCCCTTTTTCTCTGGGAATGCCGCCACTGGTCGTTTTCATACAAGTTTTTTCTCATTTTTCAGTATGAAGTGGAGACCCCCCCCATCCTAAATTTTGAGTAAGAAATTCGAAATTTCCACCCACCTTGGGGGGCAAAACCAGGTGCCCTCCGTTCAACACCATACGCTACATCACCGACAACTGATAAACTTTTTTAACCAAACAAGAAGCCTCCATAAATAGACACCAGCTAATCTATCTTAATTCTAATTCGACCAAAAAGTCTAACTTATTAAAGTTGACCAGACAATTTTTTAACCTGATAAAAATGAAACAATCGACATCCCCAAAGGTTTTTAAAAACATTTGTGGTCAAAGAAATCTTTAAAAAAAAGGAATTTTACAAAGTTTCAATTTAATTTTGTAAAAATTTTCATTAATAATGTACATAAAAGGAACATATATTTAAAGGACCCCCCACCTAAAGGAAAAAGTCTTTTTTTGTTTT
>JAMCCL010000375.1:0-37835 GCA_024516035.1 Bactericera cockerelli
CCAAGATTTCAAAAAAAAGTAAAAAAAAATTTTCCTAAATTTGGGTTTTTTCCCTGAGACCCGAAAAAACCAAATTTTACCCCGAAATCTGAAAAAGAAAAATCATCCCTTTTCTAAGTACTTTGACACTTTATTTTCACATTAGGGTGTAGTTTGACCACGATTCAAAAATGAAAAAAAAAATTTTTCCAGCCTTTTTTTTTCCGTGAGACCCCAAAAACCCTATTTTCCCGCGAAATCTGCAAAATTGAAAAATCATCTCCGTTTTATAGTATTAAACATGATTGCACATGTATGGATGTAGTTTTTACTAAGATTTCAAAAATGAAAATAAATTTTCCTAGCTTGTGGTTTTTTTTGAACCCGAAAAACCATATTTTACCGCGAAATCTGCAAATTTTAAAAATCTTCCGTTGTTAGTACTTGAAAATGTTTGCCATGTATGGAGTAGTTTGACCTACAGATTACAAAAATGTAAAATAAATTTTCCTAGCACTTGTGGTTTTTCCGTGAGACCCGAAAAACCTATTTCAAAACCCCGAAATCTGCAAAATTGAAAAATCATCTCCGTTTTCTATAGTACTTAGACACATGTATTGCACATGTATGGATGTAGTTTGACTACAGATTACAAAAATGTAAAATAAATTTTCCCAGCACTTGTGGTTTTTCCGTGAGACCGAAAAACCATATTTCACCGCGAAATCTGCAAAATTGAAAAATCATCTTTCCGTTGCTATAGTACTTAGACACATGTATTGCACATGTATGGATGTAGTTTGACCTACAGATTAAAAAAAATGTAAAAAAAATTTTTCCTAGCATTGTGTTTTTTCCTGAGACCCGAAAAACATATTTCACCGCGAAAAACTGCAAAATTTAAAAATCATCTCCCTTGCTTAGTACTTAGACACATGTATTGCACATGTATGGATGTAGTTTGACTACAGATTACAAAAATGTAAAATAAATTTTCCTAGCTTGTGGTTTTCCGTGAGACCGAAAAACCATATTTCACCGCGAAATCGCAAAATTGAAAATCATCTCCGTTGCTATGTACTTAGACAATGTATTTCACATGTATGGATGTAGTTTGACTAGATTACAAAGAAAAAATTTCCAGATTGTGTTTTTCCGTGAATCAAAACATTTTCACGGAATCGAAAATGAAAATCTCCGTGTTAGTATTGAAATTATGCACATGTTGATTAGTTTGACTACAGATTACAAATGAATAATTTCTACTTGTTTTTCGTAGACGAAAAACATATTTGATCTAAGATTACAAAAATGTAAAATAAATTTTCTAGCACTTGTGTTTTTCCGTGAGACCGAAAAACCATATTTCACCGCGAAATCTGCAAAATTGAAAATCATCTCCGTTGCTATAGTACTTAGACACATGTATTGACATGTATGGATGTGTTGACTACAGATTACAAAAATGTAAAATAAATTTTCCTAGCATTGTGTTTTTCGTGAGACCAAAAACCATATTTCACCGCGAAATCTGCAAAATTGAAAAATCATCTCCGTTGCTATATATTAGACACATGTATTGCACATGTATGGATGTAGTTTGACCTACAGATTACAAAATGTAAAATAAATTTCCTAGCTTGTGTTTTTCCGTGAGACCCGAAAAACCATATTTCACCGCGAAATCTGCAAAATTGAAAAATCATCTCCGTTGCTATAGTACTTAGACACATGTATTGCACATGTATGGATGTAGTTTGACCTACAGATTACAAAAATGTAAAATAAATTTTCCTAGCACTTGTGTTTTTCCGTGAGACCGAAAAACCATATTTCACCGCGAAATCTGCAAAATTGAAAAATATCTCCGTTGCTATAGTACTTAGACACATGTATTGCACATGTATGGATGTGTTTGACCTACAGATTACAAAAATGTAAAATAAATTTTCCTAGCATTGTGGTTTTTCCGTGAGACCGAAAAACCATATTCACGCGAAATCTGCAAAATTGAAAAATCATCTCCGTTGTATAGTATTAGACACATGTATTGCACATGTATGGATGTAGTTTGACCTACAGATTACAAAATGTAAAATAAATTTTCCTGCACTTGTGGTTTTTCGTGAGACCGAAAACCATATTTCACGCGAAATCTGCAAATTGAAAAATCATCTCGTTGCTATAGTACTTAGACACATGTATTGCACATGTTGGATGTAGTTTGACTACAGATTACAAAATGTAAATAAATTTTCTAGCATTGTGTTTTTCGTGAGACCCGAAAACCATATTTCACCGCGAAATCTGCAAAATTGAAAAATCATCTCCGTTGCTATAGTATTAGACACATGTATTGCACATGTTGGATGTAGTTTGACCTACAGATTACAAAAATGTAAAATAAATTTCCTGCTTGTGGTTTTTCCTGAGACCGAAAACATATTTCACGCGAAATCTGCAAAATTGAAAAATCATCTCCGTTGCTAAGTACTTAGACAATGTATTGCCATGTATGGATGTAGTTTGACCTACAGATTACAAAAATGTAAAATAAATTTTCCTAGCACTTGTGTTTTTCCGTGAGACCCGAAAAACCATATTTCACCGCGAAATCTGCAAAATTGAAAAATCATCTCCGTTGCTATAGTACTTAGACACATGTATTGCACATGTATGGATGTAGTTTGACCTACAGATTACAAAAATGTAAAATAAATTTTCCTAGCATTGTGTTTTTCCGTGAGACCCGAAAAACCATATTTCACCGCGAAATCTGCAAAATTGAAAAATCATCTCCGTTGCTATAGTACTTAGAACATGTATTGCACATGTATGGATGTAGTTTGACCTACAGATTACAAAAATGTAAAATAAATTTTCTAGCACTTGTGGTTTTTCCTGAGACCCGAAAAACAATATTTCACCGCGAAATCTGCAAAATTGAAAAATCATCTCCGTTGCTATAGTACTTAGACACATGTATTGCACATGTATGGATGTAGTTTGACCTACAGATTACAAAAATGTAAAATAAATTTTCCTAGCACTTGTGGTTTTCCGTGAGACCCGAAAAACCATATTTCACCGCGAATCTGCAAAATTGAAAAATCATCTCCGTTGCTATAGTACTTAGACACATGTATTGCACATGTATGGATGTAGTTTGACCTACAGATTACAAAATGTAAATAAATTTTCCTAGCACTTGTGGTTTTTCCGTGAGACCCGAAAAACATATTTCACCGCGAAATCTGCAAAATTGAAAATCATCTCCGTTGCTATAGTACTTAGACACATGTATTGCACATGTATGGATGTAGTTTGACCTACAGATTACAAAAATGTAAAATAAATTTTCCTAGCATTGTGGTTTTCCGTGAGACCCGAAAAACCATATTTCACCGCGAAATCTGCAAAATTGAAAAATCATCTCCGTTGTATAGTACTTAGACACATGTATTGCACATGTATGGATGTAGTTTGACCTACAGATTACAAAAATGTAAAATAAATTTTCCTAGCTTGTGGTTTTTCCGTGAGACCCGAAAAACCATATTTCACCGCGAAATCTGCAAATTGAAAAATCATCTCCGTTGCTATAGTACTTAGACACATGTATTGCACATGTATGATGTAGTTTGACTACAGATTACAAAAATGTAAAATAAATTTTCCTAGCACTTGTGGTTTTTCCGTGAGACCCGAAAAACCATATTTCACCGCGAAATCTGCAAAATTGAAAAATCATCTCCGTTGCTATAGTACTTAGACACATGTATTGCACATGTATGGATGTAGTTTGACCTACAGATTACAAAAATGTAAAATAAATTTTCCTAGCACTTGTGGTTTTTCCGTGAGACCGAAAAACCTATTTCACCGCGAAATCTGCAAAATTGAAAATATCTCCGTTGCTATAGTACTTAGACA
This sequence comes from Bactericera cockerelli, assembly GCA_024516035.1. NCBI lineage: Eukaryota > Metazoa > Arthropoda > Insecta > Hemiptera > Triozidae > Bactericera > Bactericera cockerelli. Next base: position 3,913 of record JAMCCL010000375.1, read on the forward strand.
CATGTATTGCACATGTATGATGTAGTTTGACCTACAGATTACAAAATGTAAAATAAATTTTCCTAGCACTTGTGGTTTTTCCGTGAGACCCGAAAAACATATTTCACCGCGAATCTGCAAAATTGAAAAATCATCTCCGTTGCTATAGTACTTAGACACATGTATTGCACATGTTGGATGTAGTTTGACCTACAGATTACAAAAATGTAAAATAAATTTTCCTAGCACTTGTGGTTTTTCCGTGAGACCCGAAAAACCATATTTCACCGCGAAATCTGCAAAATTGAAAAATCATCTCCGTTGCTATAGTACTTAGACACATGTATTGCACATGTATGGATGTAGTTTGACCTACAGATTACAAAAATGTAAAATAAATTTTCCTAGCACTTGTGGTTTTTCCGTGAGACCGAAAAAACCATATTTCACCGCGAAATCTGCAAAATTGAAAAATCATCTCCGTTGCTATAGTACTTAGACACATGTATTGCACATGTATGGATGTAGTTTGACCTACAGATTACAAAAATGTAAAATAAATTTTCTAGCATTGTGGTTTTTCCGTGAGACCGAAAAACCATATTTCACCGCGAAATCTGCAAAATTGAAAAATCATCTCCGTTGCTATAGTACTTAGACACATGTATTGCACATGTATGGATGTAGTTTGACCTACAGATTACAAAAATGTAAAATAAATTTTCTAGCACTTGTGGTTTTCCGTGAGACCCGAAAAACCATATTTCACCGCGAAATCTGCAAAATTGAAAAATCATCTCCGTTGCTATAGTACTTAGACACATGTATTGCACATGTATGGATGTAGTTTGACCTACAGATTACAAAAATGTAAAATAAATTTTCCTACACTTGTGGTTTTTCCGTGAGACCCGAAAAACCATATTTCACCGCGAAATCTGCAAAATTGAAAAATCATCTCCGTTGCTATAGTACTTAGACACTGTATTGCACATGTATGGATGTAGTTTGACTACAGATTACAAAATGTAAAATAAATTTTCCTAGCACTTGTGGTTTTTCCGTGAGACCGAAAAAACCATATTTCACCGCGAAATCTGCAAAATTGAAAAAATCATCTCCGTTGCTATAGTACTTAGAACATGTATTGCACATGTATGGATGTAGTTTGACCTACAGATTACAAAAATGTAAAATAAATTTTCCTGACTTGTGTTTTTCCGTGAGACCCGAAAAACCATATTTCACCGCGAAATCTGCAAATTGAAAAATCATCTCCGTTGCTATAGTACTTAGACACATGTATTGCACATGTATGGATGTAGTTTGACTACAGATTACAAAAATGTAAAATAAATTTTCCTAGCACTTGTGTTTTTCCGTGAGACCCGAAAAACCATATTTCACCGCGAAATCTGCAAAATTTTTAAAAACATCTCCGTTGTATAGTACTTGACACATGTATTGCAAAAGTATGGGGTGTTGTTGACCTAAGTTTACAAAAAAAATTTTAAAAAAAATTTTCCCAGCACTTTTGGGGTTTTTTCCCTGAGACCCGAAAAAAAACCAAAAATTTTTTTCCCCCAAATCTGCCAAATTTAAAAAATTTTCTCCGTTGCTATAGAAATTGACACATGTATTTTTCCCCTGTATGGGGTTTTGTTGACCTACAGATTACAAAATTTAAAATTTTTCCTAGCAATTTTGGTTTTTTGGGGAGACCCCCAAAAACCTATTTCACCGGAAATTGCAAAAATTTAAAAAATCCCCCGTTTTTTATAGTACTTAAAACAAGTATTTCACGTTGGATGTATTTTTACCCCCCCGATTAAAAAATTTTAAAATAAATTTTCCCCAGCACTTGTGGTTTTTCCCCTGAGACCCGAAAAAAACCCCCTTTCACCCCGAAAAAAGCAAAATTTTAAAAAAAAACTGTTGTTTTAAACTTAGAAAAATGTATTGGGACCCGTATGGATGTAGTTTGACCCCACGATTAAAAAAAGGAAAAAAAAAATTTTTTTAGCAAATTGTGGTTTTTTTCCCCCAGACCCAAAAAACCATTTTCACCGCGAAATCTGAAAAAATTTTTAAAAAACATTCCGTTGCTATGTACTTTTTAAATGTATTGAAGGTTTTGGATGTAGTTTGACCTACAGTTACAAAAATTAAAATTAAAAATTTTTTTTTTACTTGTGGTTTTTCCCCGGGGGCCCCAAAAAAAAACCCCCTTTTTTCCCCCAAATCTGCAAAAAATTTAAAAATCCTCTCCGTTTCCCATTTAAAATTGACAATGTATTCACTGTATGGAAATAGTTTGACCCCCCGATTAAAAAAAGTAAAATTAAAAATTTTTTGCAATTGTGGTTTTTTTCCCCCGGGCCCCCAAAAAAAAAATTTCACCGCGAAATCTGCAAAATTTAAAAATCAATTTTCCCTTGTATAGTACTTGACACTGTATTGCACATGTTGGGTGTAAATTTTACTCAGATTTCAAAAAAAGTAAAAATTTTTCCCAGCACTTGTTTTTTTCGTGAGGGAAACCCCCCCAAAAAAAACCCCCTTTACCGCGGAAAAACTGCCAAAAAATTTTTTTAAAAACATTCCGTTTTTTAGACTTAGGGCCCCGGGATTTTCAAAAATGTATGGGGGTAGTTTGACTAAGATTACAAAAAAGTAAAATAAATTTTTTCCCAGCCCCTTTTTGGGTTTTTTCCCTGAGACCCCAAAAACCATATTTCACCGCGAAAAACTGCAAAATTGAAAAAAACTCCCGTTGGGTATGAAATTTTGACACAGTATTGCACTGTATGGATGTAGTTTGGGCCCACAGATTAAAAAAATGTAAAATAAATTTTTTTAGATTTTTGGGTTTTTCCCCCAGACCCCAAAAACCATATTTCACCGCCCAAAACTGCCAAAAGAAAAAAAAAAACTCCGTTGTTAGTACTTGAAACCCCTGTATTGCAAGGGAGGGTGTATTTTACTACAATTACAAAAAGGGAAAAAAATTTTTCCAATTGTGGTTTTTCCGTGAGACCCCAAAAACCATTTTCACCGGAAAAAAGCAAAAAATTTAAAAAATCTTCCGTTGTATAGTACTTTTGACACCCTGTATTGACATGTATGGATGTAGTTGACCACAGGGTTACAAAAAAGTAAAAAAAAATTTCCCCCCACTTGTGGTTTTTCCGTTTTGGGCCGAAAAAAAAAACCCCCTTTTTAGCGAAAAATTTTTAAATTGAAAAAATTTTTTTCGTTGCTATAGAAATTAGAACATGTTAAATTTCACTGTTGGAAAGTGTTTGACCTACAGATTAAAAAATGTAAAAATTAAAAAATTTTTCCCGGAATTTTTGGTTTTTCCGGGAGACCCGAAAAAAAACCCTTTTCACCGGAAAACTGCAAAATTGAAAAATCTCTTCCCCCGCTATAGTACTTAGACCTGTAAATTTCACATGGGGGGGATTAGTTTTACTACAGGGTTAAAAAAAGTTAAAAAAATTTTCTAAAATTGTGGTTTTTCCGTGAGACCCGAAAAACCCCCTTTCACCCCGAAAAATTTTTAAAAAATTTTTAAAAACATCTCCGTTTTATTATTAGAAAAATGTATTTCAATGTATGGATGTGTTTGACCTACAGTTTTCAAAAATGTAAAATTAAAATTTTTCCCCCCAAATTTTGGTTTTTCCGTGGACCCGAAAAACCCCCTTTCACCCCGAAATCTGCAAAATTGAAAAATCATCTCGTTGTTTTTGTACTTAGACACATTTTTTCACATGTAGGATGTAGTTGACCCAGATTACAAAAATGTAAAAAAAAATTTTTTTAAACCTTGTGGGGTTTTTCCCCCAGACCCCCCAAAAACTTTTTTTACCCCCGAAATCTGCAAAATTGAAAAAAATTTTCTCCGTTTTCTATGTACTTAGACCAAAAAAATTGCACATGTTTGGAAATAGTTTTTTCCCACAGATTTCAAAAAGGGAAAAAAAATTTTTTCCCCCCAAAAATTTTTTTTCCGTGAGCCCCAAAAAAAACCATATTTCACCGCGAAAACGCAAAATTTTTAAAAACTTCCGGTTTCTATGTACTTAGAAAGTTATTGCACAAATATGGGGGGGGTTTGACCCCCCCAAAATTTCAAAAAAAAAAAAATAAAAATTTTTCCCAGCACTTGTGGTTTTTTTTCCCCCAGACCCCAAAAAAACCCCCTTTACGCGAAATCTCAAAAAAAGGAAAAAAAAAACTCCCTTGTATTTTACTTAGACCCCATGTATTGCAATGTATGGATGTGTTTGACCTCAGATTTTCAAAATGTAAAATAAATTTTTTGCAATTGTGGTTTTTTTTTGAGACCCGAAAAAAACCCCCTTTCACCGCGAAAATTTTTAAAAATTTAAAAATCATTCCGTTTCTATGTTTCTTAGACACTGTATTTTTAAATGTATGGATGTAGTTTTACCCACGATTACAAAAAAGTAAAAAAAATTTTTCCCCCCATTGTTTTTTCCGTGAGACCCGAAAAAAAAAAATTTTACCCCGAAAACGCAAAATTGAAAAAAACATCCCCCGTTGCTATTTTACTTGACAATGTATTGACATTTTGGATGTTGTTTGACCTACAGATTACAAAAATGTAAAATAAAAATTTTTTTACACTTGTGGGGTTTTTTTTGAGACCCGAAAAAAAAACCCTTTTCACCGCGAATCGGGAAAATTGAAAAATCATTCCGTTGCTATAGTATTAGACAAATTTTTGCACAGTATGGATGTAGTTTGACCTACAGATTAAAAAAGTAAAAAATTTAAAATTTTTTAGCACTTGTGGGGGTTTTTGTGGACCCGAAAAACCATTTTTCCCGCGAAATCGCAAAATTTTAAAAAATTTTTCCCCCCTTTTTTAGTATTAAAATGTTTTTTCCAGTATGGAGTAGTTTAAACCACAGATTAAAAAAAAAAAAATAAATTTTCTAGCAATTGTTTTTTTCCGTGAACCCCCCAAAAAAATTCACCCCAAATCTTTAAAAAATTTTTAAAACATCTCCCTTGTATGTTTCTTAAGGGAAAAAGTATTGACAGTTTTGGGGTAGTTTGCCCACAGAAAATTTAAAAAAGTAAAATAAATTTTCCAAACACTTTTGGTTTTTCCGTGGGGCCCCAAAAACCCCCCTTTCACCCCGAAAAACTGCAAAAAATTAAAAAAATCTCCGGGTTTTATAGTACTTAAAAAAATGTATTGCCCCCTGTATGGATGTAGTTTGCCAAGATTACAAAAAAAATTTAAAAAAAAATTTTTTTTTGAATTGTGGTTTTTCCCTGAGACCCGAAAAACCCTATTTCACGCGAAATCTGCAAAATTGAAAAAAACATCTCCGTTGTTTTAGTACTTAGGCACATGTATTTCAATGTTGGAAATTTGTTTGACCCAGATTACAAAAAAAATAAAAAATTTTTTCCCAGCATTGTGGTTTTTTTCCGGGGGACCCCCAAAAAAAACCCCCTTTCACCGCGAAAAAACTGCAAAATTGAAAAATTTTTCGTTTTATGTACTTGACACATGTATTGCAATGTATGGATGTAGTTTTTACCCCCCCGATTAAAAAAAAAGTAAAATTAAAAAATTTTTTTTTTAAATTGTGGTTTTTTGTGAGACCCCAAAAACCAAAATTTCACCGCGAAAAACTTTCAAAATTGAAAAATCATTTTCCGTTGTATGAAAAAAAACATGTATTGCACTTTTATGGATGTATTTGACCACAGATTACAAAATGTAAAAAAATTTTCCTTAGCAATTGTGGTTTTTCCTGAGACCCCCCAAAACCTATTTTTTCCCGAAATCTGCAAAATTGAAAAAAATTTTCCCCTTTTCATAGACTTTTGACAATTATTTTCACTGTATGGATGTAGTTGACCTCAGATTAAAAAAAGTAAAATTTAAAATTTTTCCCCCCCACTTTGGTTTTTCCGTGAGGGCCCCAAAAACCCCAAAATTTTACCCCCAAATCTGCAAAATTGAAAAAACTTCCGTTGTATAGAAATTAGGGGAAAAAAGTATTGCAAAATATGGGGTGTAGTTTGACCCCAGATTACAAAAAAAGTAAAATAAAAATTTTTTAGCAATTTTTGGTTTTTCTGAGGGGGCCGAAAAAAACCCTATTTCCCCCGCGAAATTGCAAAAAATTTTTAAAATCATTTTCCCTTTTTAGTACTTAGAACATTTTTTGACTTGGGGTGGGGTATTTGAAACCCAAGATTAAAAATGTTTAAAAAAATTTTCCTTGCACTTGTGGGGTTTTTTTGGGGGACCGAAAAAAAAAACCCTATTTTACCGCGAAATCTGCCAAAAAATTTTTAAAAAACATTCCCCCCGTAAAAGTCTTGAAACATGTATTGCAAAATGTAGGATGTAGTTTGACCTAAAAGATTACAAAAAAGTAAAAAAAATTTTTCCTTTGCAATTGTGGTTTTTTGGGGGGGGACCCCCAAAAACCATATTTACCCCGAAAAAAGCAAAAAATTTTTAAAAAAAAAACTCCGTTGGTTTTAGTTTCTTTTTCACAGTTTCACATGTATGGGTTTTTGTTTACTACGATTACAAAAAGTAAAATAAAAATTTTTCCCCCCCACTTGTGGTTTTTTTCCCCCAGACCGAAAAAACCTATTTCACCGCGAAAAAAAGCAAAATTTAAAATCATCTCCTTGCTATAGTACTTAGACAAAAGTTTTTGAAAATGTAAAGGATGTAGTTTAAAAAACAGATTACAAAAATGTAAAATAAAAATTTTTTAGCTTTTTGGGTTTTTTCCCTTAGACCCCCAAAAACCTATTTCACCCCGAAAACTTTTTAAAAATTTAAAATCATTCGTTGCTATAGTTTAGCCATGTATTGAAAGTATGGATGTAGTTTTACCTACAGGGTTACAAAAATGTAAAATAAAAATTTTTTAGCAATTGTGGTTTTTTCCGTTTAGACCCCAAAAAAAACCCTATTTACCCCCAAATCTGCAAAATTGAAAAATAATCCCCTTTCTATAGACTTAGGGGCCCCTTGGGGGTTTCACAGTTTGGATGTAGTTTGACCCACAGATTACAAAAAAGGGAAAATAAAAATTTTTTTAAAAAAAAATTTTTTTCGGGGAGGAAACCCAAAAACCCCCATTTTAAAAGTTTTAAAACTGGCAAAAAAAAATATTAAATTGTAAAAAACCTTTAGACAAGTTTTGAACATTATGGGGTGTAAAAATTTAACCAAACAGATTACTAAAATTTTAAAAAAGGTCCTGAATTGTTGGGGTTTTTCCGGGGAAAAAACCCGAAAAAAACCATTATTTAAAAAGGAAAAATCTTTTAAAAATTAAAATAAACACTTTTCCTTTGTTTTTAAAAAAAAAATATTAAAAAAACAAAGTATTGGAAAAGTTAGGAAAAAATTTTTTTTGACCCAAGTTTCAAAAAAGGGAAAATTAAATTTTCCTAGGACTTTGGGGGTTTTTCCTGGGCCCCCGGAAAAAATTAAATTTCACCCGTTCCCCCCGCAAAAGAAAAAATTTGTTGTATTTTTCTGGAAAACAATGTTTTGCCAACCCCTTGGGGTGGTGAGTTGCCTAAAATTTAAAAAATTAAATTTAAAATTTTCCTGCCCTTTTTTTGTTTTTCCTTGAGTAAAAAAAAAAAAACCCATATTTCCCCAAAATCCAAAAAATTTTTTTAAAAATCAAAAAATTTTTTATAGTCCTTAAAAGAAAACCCGGGGTTGCCCCTGATGGGTAATTTAAAATTTTTGTGGGAAACTAAAAATGTAAAAATTAAAAATTTTTCCCACACTTGGGGGTTTTTTCCATGGCCCCAAAAAAAAAAATTTTTTAGGAAATTTTTGAAAATTTTAAAAAACATTCCTTTTTAAAAAAGAAAATTTCTTAACAAAGTATTTTTTCCAAACCATTTAAAATTTTGTTTAATTTCGACCTAAGGGTTTTTAAAAATTGGGAAATTAAATTTTTCCCCCAAATTTTTTTTCCAAAACCAAAAACCAAATTTTTTTCCCCCCGGAAAATTAAAATTTAAAAATTTTTAAAAACTCCGTTGCTAGACCCTTTAAAAAAATGAAAATTGCCATTTTTAGTGTTCCCGCCTTTCAATAGTTTAAAAATGAATAAAGGGTTTTTCCCCCGGCAAAAAGGTTTTTTAAAAGGTTTAGGCCCCTAAAAACCCTAATATCACTTCCGAATTTATCGGGCAAAATTGAAAAAATAAACCCCCCTTTTTATTTTAAAAAAAAGTTTCACAGTAATGGTTTGACTCTTTAAAACCCCAAAATTAGGAAATTTTACAACTTTGAAGTTTTACCCAAAAGGACAGAAATAGATTGATTTTTATCAAAAGGCGGGGGCGTCATGATTGCTCTGGATAAAAAGATTAGAGCTTCGGAAGTGCAAGTTGAGTGTAATGGTCTTGAGTTCTTGTGTGTAAAATTTACAATTAAACGTAAAAAGTTCATTTTGAGCACTGTATACATTCCTCCTTCTAGTGACAGTAGCTTATATCTGTCATATACATACATACTGGATGACCTCATTTCCAGATTTCCAAAATCAACATTTATTATGACTGGGGATTATAATTTAGCAAATAATGTCATGTGGAACCCCACAACTTGTAACCCTACTCTTACTAGTAATAATGTAGGGACTGAAATCTTAATATCTGCAATGCTATTTCATGCTCTTTTCCAGTTGAATTATGTTTTCAATGCAAATAACACGCTACTAGATTTAGTTTTTTCCAATGTTCCCGACACTATTAAAGTTGAAAGTAGTAATGATAGTATTATCAAAGTGGACACTCACCACCCGCCACTGGTTATCAAAGTCCAAACTACGAACAACTGCACTAAAGTTCGTAATAGGAATACGCACAGTGATAAGTACTTAATAAGAGACTATGCATCTAAATCTATAGACTACTGTAAATTAACAACTTTTTTAAATCAACAGTATCGAGACAAAGATGTTTTCAACATTGACTCAGACCTGGGAATTTTGGTTGACGAATTTTACACTATACTAAATGGAGGTATTGAAATCTTTGTCCCTCAGAAAGAAATTGTGCCACCAAAGTTCCCAGCATGGTTTAGTCAAGAATTGAAAAATCTTATATTGGAAAAAAAGAAAACCCATCTCAGATACAAAACTCTTGGCTGTCCTCGCCTGTACTCCGAATTTTCATTTTTAAGAGCAAAATGTAGGGAGATCTCGTCAAGGGACTACAAAGCTTACATCAAAGGAATTGAAAATGACCTATCCTCAGATCCTAAAAAACTCTGGAATTTTGTATCGAAAAAAAATAACGACTCTAGCATTCCATCCATTATGTATCTAGAAAATATGAAATCCGAAAATGCCAAAACCATTGCTAACTTATTTGCAAAAAATTTTGTGCATAATTATTCAACTTCAACTACTCCGAAAATAGATTTAGATTACAGTACTCATTTACACATTAATAAATTAAAAATAAGAGAATTCGATACATTCCAGATGTTATCCAAACTTCCCAAAGCAGCATGTAGGGGTCCTGACGAGATCTCTCCCGTATTATTTAGGTCTTGTGCTGACGCGCTCTACGGTCCTCTAACCCATATTTTTCAGAGATCCATTGATTCTGGCGTTTTTCCTGACAGATGGAAACTCTCATACATATGTCCTATATACAAATCAGAGGACAAGAGAAATATAAAAAACTATCGCCCAGTCTGTATATCGTCCATAATACCTAAGTTATTTGAGCATTTAATATCTCGCCAATTATATCCTTTACTATCTACCATTATAATAAAAAACCAACATGGCTTTATTATGAAAAAATCAACCGCCACCAATCTTGTTTCCTTTTCTCAATACGTATCATCTGCAATTGAGGAAAGGGAACAGGTCGATTGTGTGTATACAGACTTCTCAAAATGTTTTGACAAAATCAATCATAACATTTTAATATCTAAATTAAAAGCTATTGGTATATGCGGCAAATTACTGGACTGGCTGGAGAGTTTCCACATTGATCGTAGGCAGATTGTCAAGCTCAACATCAGTGATAGCCAGAGAGATGTCCTACCTGTGGACAACATTGTTCATCATACTGGAACTCCTAACGCTGTCTACTCTGAGGAAATTAGGGTGAGCTCAGGTTGTATACAGGGTGGGCATCTTTCTGGTATATTATTTTTATGCTTTGTCAACGATATTACTTCCATCTTGTTGCCTGGTGTTGAAGCTTGGCTGTTTGCTGACGATCTAAAAATTGCCACGCGGATCAGAGGGCCGGGGGACGCTGAAGTGCTTCAGGAAGTTTTGCGGCGTCTGCATCAGTGGTGTCAAAATAACCTCATGGATCTGAACATATCTAAGTGTAAGGTGATGAGCTATTGTACAAAGAAATTCCCAGTTCAGAATCAATATTTCATTAACAACATTGAGCTCGAGAGAGTTCATCATATTAAAGATTTAGGTGTTATTATGGAACCCAATCTAAAATTCAACTTGCATTATAATAACATAACAAACAAAGCATACCGAATGCTGGGGTTCATATACCGGCATACTCAAGATTTTACATGTACAAATGTTCTAAAAAATCCTTTATTATTCATATGTTAGATCCCATCTTGAGTATTGCTCGGTTGTGTGGTCTCCCCAGTATCAGGTACATATAAAATCAATTGAAGCCGTTCAAAGAAAATTTCTCCGCCTACTTGCATACAAACAAAAAATAACTATTAAAGAACATAACTACGATGAAATAATAACTTCCAACAACATGAAAACCCTCCAACAAAGAAGAGAAATGCAAGATATAATATTTCTTTTTAAGCTTTTAAATAATAATATGAACTCTCCCGAACTACTCGCTCAATTGAACTTCCGGGTTAACTGTAGAAACACCCGCTCGCACCTTACTTTTAGATTAAAAAAAACCCGCACCAATGTGGGTGAATTCTCGCACATCCAGAGAATGCAGACCATGGGGAATGATGCTGGTGCAGACCTTGATCTCTTAACCTGCTCTATGGCACAACTTATGAGCTATTTAGATTTTAGATAGGTAGTTTATAAGCTAGTGATAAGTGTTTTTATAGGCTATATAGTCATAAGTGTTTTTTTTTTTTTTTTTTTTTTTTTTTTTTTTTTTTTTTTTTTTTTTTTTTTAATTCTAGTCATAAGTGTAATATTATTGTTTTTTGTATTTTTTTGTATTTTTTTAGTATTTTTTGTATTTTTTGATTTTGTTGTAAAAATGGGCTTAACTCGTAAACTTGTAAAAAAAAAAAAAAAAAAAAAAAAAATAAATTTTCCTAGCACTTGTGGTTTTTCCGTGAGACCCGAAAAACCATATTTCACCGCGAAATCTGCAAAATTGAAAAATCATCTCCGTTGCTATAGTACTTAGACACATGTATTGCACATGTATGGATGTAGTTTGACCTACAGATTACAAAAATGTAAAATTAGTTTTCCTAGCAATTGTGGTTTTTTCCGTGAGACCCGAAAAACCATATTTCACCGCGAAATCTGCAAAATTGAAAAATCATCTCCGTTGCTATAGTACTTAGACACATGTATTGCACATGTATGGATGTAGTTCGACCTACAGATTACAAAAATGTAAAATTAATTTTCCTAGCACTTGTGGTTTTTCCGTGAGACCCGAAAAAACCATATTTCACCGCGAAATCTGCAAAATTGAAAAATCATCTCCGTTGCTATAGAACTTAGACACATGTATTGCACATGTATGGATGTAGTTTGACCTACAGATTACAAAAATGTAAAATAAATTTTCCTAGCAATTGTGGTTTTTCCGTGAGACCCGAAAAACCATATTTCACCGCGAAATCTGCAAAATTGAAAAATCATCTCCGTTGCTATAGTACTTAGACACATATATTGCACATGTATGGATGTAGTTTGACCTACAGATTATAAAAATGTAAAATAAATTTTCCTAGCACTTGTGGTTTTTCCGTGAGACCCGAAAAACCATATTTCACCGCGAAATCTGCAAAATTGAAAAATCATCTCCGTTGTTATAGTACTTAGAAACATGTATTGCACATGTATGGATGTAGTTTGACCTACAGATTACAAAAATGTAAAATAAATTTTCCTAGCAATTGTGGTTTTTCCGTGAGACCCGAAAAACCATATTTCACCGCGAAATCTGCAAAATTGAAAAATCATCTCCGTTGTTATAGTACTTAGACACATGTATTGCACATGTATGGATGTAGTTTCGACCTACAGATTACAAAAATGTAAAATAAATTTTCCTAGCACTTGTGGTTTTTCCGTGAGACCCGAAAAACCATATTTCACCGCGAAATCTGCAAAATTGAAAAATCATCTCCGTTGCTATAGTACTTAGACACATGTATTGCACATGTATGGATGTAGTTTGACCTACAGATTACAAAAATGTAAAATAAATTTTCCTAGCACTTGTGGTTTTTCCGTGAGACCCGAAAACCATATTTCACCGCGAAATCTGCAAAATTGAAAAATCATCTCCGTTGCTATAGTACTTAGACACATGTATTGCACATGTATGGATGTAGTTTGACCTACAGATTACAAAAATGTAAAATAAATTTTCCTAGCACTTGTGGTTTTTCCGTGAGACCCGAAAAACCATATTTCACCGCGAAATCTGCAAAATTGAAAAATCATCTCCGTTGCTATAGTACTTAGACACATGTATTGCACATGTATGGATGTAGTTTGACCTACAGATTACAAAAATGTAAAATAAATTTTCCTAGCACTTGTGGTTTTTTCCGTGAGACCCGAAAAACCATATTTCACCGCGAAATCTGCAAAATTGAAAAATCATCTCCGTTGCTATAGTACTTAGACACATGTATTGCACATGTATGGATGTAGTTTGACCTACAGATTACAAAAATGTAAAATAAATTTTTCTAGCACTTGTGGTTTTTCCGTGAGACCCGAAAAACCATATTTCACCGCGAAATCTGCAAAATTGAAAAATCATCTCCGTTGCTATAGTACTTAGACACATGTATTGCACATGTATGGATGTAGTTTGACCTACAGATTACAAAAATGTACAATAAATTTTTCTAGCACTTGTAGTTTTTCCGTGAGACCCGAAAAACCATATTTCACCGCGATATCTGCAAAATTGAAAATCATCTCCGTTGCTATAGTACTTAGACACATGTATTGCACATGTATGGATGTAGTTTGACCTACAGATTACAAAATGTACAATAAAATTTTCTAGCACTTGTGGTTTTTCCGTGAGACCCGAAAAAACCATATTTCACCGCGAAATCTGCAAAATTGAAAAATCATCTCCGTTGCTATAGTACTTAGACACATGTATTGCACATGTATGGATGTAGTTTGACCTACAGATTACAAAAATGTAAATAAATTTTTCTAGCATTGTGGTTTTTTTCCGTGAGACCCGAAAAAACCATATTTCACCGCGAAATCTGCAAAATTGAAAAATCATCTCCGTTGCTATAGTACTTAGAACATGTATTGCACATGTATGGATGTAGTTTGACCTACAGATTACAAAATGTAAATAAATTTTTCTAGCACTTGTAGTTTTTCCGTGAGACCCGAAAAACCATATTTCACCGCGATATCTGCAAAATTGAAAAATCATCTCCGTTGCTATAGTACTTAGACAATTTATTGCACATGTATGGATTGTAGTTTGACCTACAGATTACAAAAATGTAAAATAAATTTTCCTAGCTTGTGTTTTTCCGTGAGACCCGAAAAACCATATTTCACCGCGAAATCTGCAAATTGAAAAATCATCTCCGTTGCTATAGTACTAGACACATGTATTGCACATGTATGGATGTAGTTTGACCTACAGATTACAAAAATGTAAAATAAATTTTAGCAATTGTGGTTTTTCCGTGAGACCCGAAAAACCATATTCACCGCGAAATCTGCAAAATTGAAAAATCATCTCCGTTGCTATAGTACTAAGACACATGTATTGCACATGTATGGATGTAGTTTGACCTACAGATTTTTTTTTTTTTTTTTTTTTTTTTTTTTTTTTTTTTTTTTTTTTTTTTTTTTTTTTTTTTTTTTTTTTTTTTTTTTTTTTTTTTTTTTTTTTTTTTTTTTTTTTTTTTTTTTTTTTTTTTTTTTTTTTTTTTTTTTTTTTTTAAATTTTTCTAGCACTTGTGGTTTTTCCGTGAGACCCGAAAAACCATATTTCACCGCGAAATCTGCAAAATTGAAAAATCATCTCCGTTGCTATAGTACTTAGACACATGTATTGCACATGTATGGATGTAGTTTGACCTACAGATTACAAAAATGTAAATAAATTTTTCTAGCACTTGTAGTTTTTCCGTGAGACCCGAAAAAACCATATTTCACCGCGAATCTGCAAAATTGAAAAATCATCTCCGTTGCTATAGTACTTAGACAAATTATTGCACATGTATGGATGTAGTTTGACCTACAGATTACAAAAATGTAAAATAAATTTTCCTAGCACTTGTGTTTTTCCGTGAGACCCGAAAAACCATATTTCACCGCGAATCTGCAAAATTGAAAAATCATCTCCGTTGCTATAGTACTTAGACACATGTATTGCACATGTATGGATGTAGTTTGACCTACAGATTACAAAAATGTAAAATAAATTTTCCTAGCAATTGTGGTTTTTCCGTGAGACCCGAAAAACCATATTTCACCGCGAAATCTGCAAAATTGAAAAATCATCTCCGTTGCTATAGTACTAGACACATGTATTGCACATGTATGGATGTAGTTTGACCTACAGATTAAAAATGTAAAATAAATTTTCCAGCACTTGTGGTTTTTCCGTGAGACCCGAAAAACCATATTTCACCGCGAAATCTGCAAAATTGAAAAATCATCTCCGTTGTTATAGTACTTAAAACATGTATTGCACATGTATGGATGTAGTTTGACCTACAGATTACAAAAATGTAAAATAAATTTTCCTAGCAATTGTGGTTTTTCCGTGAGACCCGAAAAACCATATTTCACCGCGAAATCTGCAAAATTGAAAAATCATCTCCGTTGTTATAGTACTTAGAACACATGTATTGCACATGTATGGATGTAGTTGACCTACAGATTACAAAAATGTAAAATAAATTTTCCTAGCACTTGTGGTTTTTCCGTGAGACCCGAAAAACCATATTTCACCGCGAAATCTGCAAAATTGAAAAATCATCTCCGTTGCTATAGTACTTAGACACATGTATTGCACATGTATGGATGTAGTTGACCTACAGATTACAAAAATGTACAAAAAATTTTCTTAGCACTTGTGGTTTTTCCGTGAGACCCGAAAAACCATATTTCACCGCGAAATCTGCAAAATTGAAAAATCATCTCCGTTGCTATAGTACTTAGACACATGTATTGCACATGTATGGATGTAGTTTGACCTACAGATTACAAAATGTAAATAAATTTTTCTAGCACTTGTGGTTTTTTCCGTGAGACCCGAAAAACCATATTTCACCGCGAAATCTGCAAAATTGAAAAATCATCTCCGTTGCTATAGTACTTAGACACATGTATTGCACATGTATGGATGTAGTTTGACCTACAGATTACAAAAATGTACAATAAATTTTCTAGCACTTGTAGTTTTTCCGTGAGACCCGAAAAACCATATTTCACCGCGATATCTGCAAAATTGAAAAATCATCTCCGTTGCTATAGTACTTAGACAAATTTATTGCACATGTATGGATGTAGTTTGACCTACAGATTACAAAAATGTAAAATAAATTTTCCTAGCACTTGTGTTTTTTCCGTGAGACCCGAAAAACCATATTTCACCGCGAAATCTGCAAAATTGAAAAATCATCTCCGTTGCTATAGTACTTAGACACATGTATTGCACATGTATGGATGTAGTTTGACCTACAGATTACAAAAATGTAAAATAAATTTTCCTAGCAATTGTGGTTTTTCCGTGAGACCCGAAAAACCATATTTCACCGCGAAATCTGCAAAATTGAAAAATCATCTCCGTTGCTATAGTACTAAGACACATGTATTGCACATGTATGGATGTAGTTTGACCTACAGATTATAAAAAAGGTAAAATAAATTTTCCAAGCACTTGTGGTTTTTCCGTGAGACCCGAAAAACCATATTTCACCGCGAAATCTGCAAAATTGAAAAATCATCTCCGTTGTTATAGTACTTAAAAACATGTATGCACATGTATGGATGTAGTTTGACCTACAGATTACAAAAATGTAAAATAAATTTTCCTAGCAATTGTGGTTTTTTCCGTGAGACCCGAAAAACCATATTTCACCGCGAAATCTGCAAAATTGAAAAATCATCTCCGTTGCTATAGTACTAAGACACATGTATTGCACATGTATGGATGTAGTTTGACCTACAGATTAAAAAATGTAAAATAAATTTTCCAAGCATTTGTGGTTTTTCCGTGAGACCCGAAAAAACCATAATTTCACCGCGAAATCTGCAAAATTGAAAAATCATCTCCGTTGCTATAGTACTTAGACACATGTATTGCACATGTGTGGATGTAGTTTGACCTACAGATTACAAAAATGTAAAATAAATTTTTCCTAGCACTTGTGGTTTTTCCGTGAGACCCGAAAAACCATATTTCACCGCGAAATCTGCAAAATTGAAAAATCATCTCCGTTGCTATAGTACTTAGACACATGTATTGCACATGTATGGATGTAGTTTGACCTACAGATTACAAAAATGTAAAATAAAGTTTCCTAGCACTTGTGGTTTTTCCGTGAGACCCGAAAAACCATATTTCACCGCGAAATCTGCAAAATTGAAAAATCATCTCCGTTGCTATAGTACTTAGACACATGTATTGCACATGTATGGATGTAGTTTGACCTACAGATTACAAAAATGTAAAATAAATTTTCTAGCACTTGTGGTTTTTCCGTGAGACCCGAAAAAACCATATTTCACCGCGAAATCTGCAAAATTGAAAAATCATCTCCGTTGCTATTGTACTTAGACACATGTATTGCACATGTATGGATGTAGTTTGACCTACAGATTACAAAAATGTACAATAAATTTTCTAGCACTTGTAGTTTTTCCGTGAGACCCGAAAAACCATATTTCACCGCGATATCTGCAAAATTGAAAAATCATCTCCGTTGCTATAGTACTTAGACAAATTTATTGCACATGTATGGATGTAGTTTGACCTACAGATTACAAAAATGTAAAATAAATTTTCCTAGCACTTGTGTTTTTTCCGTGGACCCGAAAAACCATATTCACCGCGAAATCTGCAAAATTGAAAAATCATCTCCGTTGCTATAGTACTTAGACACATGTATTGCACATGTATGGATGTATTTTGACCTACAGATTACAAAAATGTAAAATAAATTTTCTAGCACTTGTGGTTTTTCCGTGAGACCCGAAAAACCATATTTCACCCCCGAAATCTGCAAAATTGAAAAATCATCTCCGTTGCTATAGTACTTAAACACATGTATTGCACATGTATGGATGTAGTTTGACCTACAGATTAAAAAATGTAAAATAAGTTTTCCAGATTGTGTTTTCCGTGAGACCCGAAAAACCATATTTCACCGCGAAATCTGCAAAATTGAAAAATCATCTCCGTTGCTATAGTACTTAAACACATGTATTGCACATGTATGGATGTATTCGACCTACAGATTACAAAAATGTAAAAAATTTTCCTAGCACTTGTGGTTTTTCCGTGAGACCCGAAAAACCATATTTCGAAATTACCAAAAAATCTGTAAAATTAGAAATTATTCACATGTTGAAAGTATAGACACATGATTGCACATAATGGAAGTAATTTTACCTAGATTACAAAAATGTAAATAATTTTCCTAGCAAAAGATTTTTCCGTGAGACCGAAAAACTATTTCAACGCGAAATCTGCAAAATTGAAAAATCATCTACCGTTCTGATAGTACTAGACAAATTTATCAATATGATGTATTTGCCTACATTATAAAATTTCATAATTCCAAGAACTTGTTTTTTCCGTGAGACCGAAAAACCATATTTCACCGCGAAATTGCAAATTAAAAATCATCTCCGTGTATAGTACTTACAAACAGTATTCAATGTATGATGTAGTTTACCACAGATTACAAAAGTAAAATAAACAGCAATTGTGTTTTTCCGTGAACCAAAAAAAAAACATTCCTATAGTACTGACAATTGCAAAATTGAAAAGTATTGTTGTTATAGTACAAAATGTTTACAAAAATGTATTGATTGTTTTTCCCGTGAGACCAGAAAACAAATTAAATTTCACCTGCGTATGCAAATTGGAAAAATCATCCCGTTGCTATAGTACTTAGACACATGTATTGCACATGTATGGATGTAGTTTGACCTACAGATTACAAAAATGTAAAATAAATTTTCTAGCACTTGTGTTTTTCCGTGAGACCCGAAAAACCATATTTCACCGCGAAATCTGCAAAATTGAAAAATCATCTCCGTTGCTATAGTACTTAGACACATGTATTGCACATGTATGGATGTAGTTTGACCTACAGATTACAAAAATGTAAAATAAAATTTTTCCTAGCACTTGTGTTTTTCCGTGAGACCCGAAAAAACCATATTTCACCGCGAAATCTGCAAAATTGAAAAATCATCTCGTTGCTATAGTACTTAGACACATTATTGCACATGTATGGATGTAGTTTGACCTACAGATTACAAAAATGTAAAATAAATTTTCCTAGCACTTGTGGTTTTTCCGTGAGACCCGAAAAAACCATATTTCACCGCGAAATCTGCAAAATTGAAAAATCATCTCCGTTGCTATAGTACTTAGACACATGTATTGCACATGTATGGATGTAGTTTGACCTACAGATTACAAAAATGTAAAATAAATTTTCCTAGCAATTGTGGTTTTTCCGTGAGACCCGAAAAACCATATTTCACCGCGAAATCTGCAAAATTGAAAAATCATCTCCGTTGCTATAGTACTTAGACACATGTATTGCACATGTATGGATGTAGTTTGACCTACAGATTAAAAAATGTAAAATAAATTTTCCTAGCACTTGTGGTTTTTCCGTGAGACCCGAAAAACCATATTTCACCGCGAAATCTGCAAAATTGAAAAAATCATCTCCGTTGCTATAGTACTTAGACACATGTATTGCACATGTATGGATGTAGTTTGACCTACAGATTACAAAAATGTAAAATAAATTTTCCTAGCACTTGTGGTTTTTCCGTGAGACCCGAAAAACCATATTTCACCGCGAAATCTGCAAAATTGAAAAATCATCTCCGTTGCTATAGTACTTAGACACATGTATTGCACATGTATGGATGTAGTTTGACCTACAGATTACAAAAATGTAAAATAAATTTTCTAGCACTTGTGGTTTTTCCGTGAGACCCGAAAAACCATATTTCACCGCGAAATCTGCAAAATTGAAAAAAAATCATCTCCGTTGTTTTAGTACTTAGACACATGTATTGCCTGTTATGGATGTAGTTTGACCTAAGATTACAAAAATGTAAAATAAATTTTTCCAGCACTTGTGGTTTTTCCGTGAGGGCCCGAAAAACCATTTTTCACCGCGAAATCTGCAAAATTGAAAAATCATCTCCTTGCTTAGTACTTAGAAACATGTATTGCAATGTATGGGATGTAGTTTGGGCCTACAGATTACAAAAAAAGTAAAAAAAAATTTTTCCTAGCACTTGTGGTTTTTTCCGTGAGACCCGAAAAAACCATATTTCACCCGCGAAATCTGCAAAATTGAAAAATCATCTCCGTTGCTATGTACTTAGACAATGTATTGCACATGTATGATGTAGTTTTTACCTACAGATTACAAAAATGTAAAATAAATTTTCCTAGCACTTGTGGGTTTTTTTCCCTGAGACCCGAAAAAAAAAACCCTATTCACCGCGAAATCTGCAAAAATTGAAAAAATCATCTCCGTTTTCTATAGTACTTAGACACATGTTTGAAGGGTTTTTTTTTCCCCAAATTTTAAAAAAAAAAAAATTTTTTTAGCCCCCCCGGTTTTTTCCTTTGGGCCCGGGGAAAAAAAAAAAAATTTTTGGAAATCCAAAAATTTAAAAAATTTTTAATTTTCCGATTTGGGGTAAAAAGGGTTTTTCGGGTCTCACGAAAAAACCCAAGGGTAGGGAAAAATTTTTTTTAAATTTTTTTAAAACTGTAAGGGCAAAATACATCCATACATGTGCAATACATGTCAAAATACTATAGCAACGGGGGAAAGATTTTTCAATTTTGCAGATTTCGCGGTGAAATTATGGTTTTTTCCGGGGCTACGGGGAAAAAACCCCAAGAAAAGGAAATTTTTTTTACCCCTTTTTGAATCTGTGGTCAAATACACCATCATTTCAATAATTGTCTAAGTACTATAGCAACGGAGAAGATTTTTCAATTTGGGCAGATTTCCGGTGAAAAAAAGGTTTTCGGGTCTCACGGAAAACACAATGCTAGAAAAATTTATTTTAAATTTTTGTAATCTGTAGGTCAAACACACCCCTACATTTCAAAAATTTTTAAGTACTATAGCAAGGAGATGATTTTCAATTTGCAGAATTTTGCGGTGAAATATGGTTTTTCGGGTCTCACGGAAAAACACAAGTGCTAGAAAAATTTATTTTACATTTTTTTTAATCTGTAGTCCAAACTAAAATCCATACATGTGCAATACAGTTCTAAGTACTATAGCAAAAGGAGATGATTTTTCAATTTTGCAGATTTCGCGGTGAAATATGGTTTTTTGGGTCTCACGGAAAAACCACAATTGCTAGGAAAATTTATTTTACATTTTTGTAATCTGTAGGTCAAACTACATCCATACATGTTTCAAATACATGTTTTTAAGTACTATAACAACGGAGATGATTTTTCAATTTTGCAGAATTTTGCGGTGAAAAATGGTTTTTCGGGGCTCACGGAAAAACCACAAGTGCTTGGAAAATTTATTTACATTTTTTTTAATCTGTAGTCAAACTACATCCATACATGTGCAAAAACATGTGTCTTAGTACTATACAACGGGGATGATTTTTCAATTTTGCAGATTTCGCGGTGAATATTGTTTTTCGGGTCTCACGGAAAAACCACAATTGCTAGGAAAATTTATTTTACATTTTTTTAATCTGTAGGTCAAACTACAACCATACATTGCAATAAAATGTGTCTAAGTACTATAGCAACGGAGATGATTTTTCAATTTTGCAGATTTCGCGGTGAAATATGGTTTTTTTGGGGCTCACGGAAAAAAACCCCAAGTAGGAAAATTTATTTTACATTTTGTAATCTGTAGGTCAAACTACATCCATACATGTGCAATAAAATGTGTCTAAGTACTATAGCAACGGAGATGATTTTTCAATTTTGCAGATTTTCGCGGTGAAAATATGGTTTTTCGGGTCTCACGGAAAAACCACAATTTCAGGAAAATTTATTTTACATTTTATATCTGTAGGTTTAAAACACCAACATTGCAATACATTGTCTAAATACATAGCAAGGAGAGATTTTCAATTTTGCAGATTTTGCGGGGAAAAATGGTTTTTTGGTTCCGGAAAAAAAATTTTTCTAGGAAAAATTTTTTAAAAATTTAAAAATTTATCCCAATTAAAGGAAAATTTTAATAAAAAGGAATTTTTCAATTTTCAACGGGTGAAAATTTTTTTTCGGGTTTTCCCGGAAAAAAAAGGTAGGGAAAAAAATTTTTTAAAAATTTTTTTTAAATTTGGCCAAAACCCCCCCCAAAAAATTTTAAATACTATACAAGGAAGGGTTTTTTTTTTTAATTTGGGGTTTGGGGGGTTTTTTTTTCCCCCAAAAAAAATTTTTAAAAAATTTTTTTTAATTTTTTAAAGGGGCAAACTACAAACCCCAAAAATACATTTTTTTTAAAAAAATTTTTAAAAAATTTTTTTTGGGGAAAAAAAGGTTTTTTGGGCCCACAAAAAACCCCGAAAAAATTTATTTTTTTTTTGTAATCTTTTAAAAATTCCCTAATGTGCAATAAAATGTTTAATTTGCAAGGGTTTTTTTTTTTCGTTTTCCCGGAAAAAAAATTTTTTTGGGGTTTCCGGAAAAAACCCCAATCTAGGAAAAAAATTTTTTTTTTCTAGGCAAATTTTTTTTTTTAAAAAAATAATTTCCCGGGAAAAAAAAAGGGAAAAAAATATTTTTAAAATTTTTTGGGGAAAATTGGGTTTTTTTCTCACGGAAAAACCCCGTGCTTGAAAAAACATTTTTTAATTTTGGCAAAACCCCTAAAATTTTCGGTCTAAGAAAAACAAGGGGAATTTTTAATTTTAATTTTCCTGAAAAAAAAGGGTTTTTTTCCCCCCGGAAAAAAAAAATTCAAAAAATTTTTTAATTTTTAATCTAGGCAAACCCCTTTAATTCAATAATTTTTTTAAAAAAGGTTTTTCTTTTTAAAAAGGGGGGAAATTTTTTTGGGGCTTAGGAAAAAAACACAATGTGAAAATTTTTTAATTTTTTAAAGAGGTCAAATAAATCTGTGAATAATTGTTATTTAGCAAAGGAGATGAAATTTCCCAAATTTTGCAATTTTTTTGCGGGGAAAAATGGTTTTCGGTCCTCACGGAAAAAACCCCAATGCAGGAAAATTTTTTTACATTTTTGAATCTGAGGGCAAACTACATCCATACATGTGCAATACATTGTCTAAGTACAAGCAACGGAAGAAGATTTTTCAATTTTGCAAAATTTCGGTGAAAAATTTGGGTTTTTCGGTTTTCACGAAAAACACAAGTGCTAGGAAAATTTATTTACTTTTTGTATCTGTAGCAAATACATCCATACATTTCAATAATTCTAAGACTATAGCAACGGAGAGATTTTCAATTTGCAGATTCGCGTGAAATAGGTTTTTCGGGCCACGAAAAACACAAGGCTAGAAAAATTTATTACCTGTAGGTCAAATACACCCCATACATGTGCAAAACATGTGTCTAAGCTATAAAAACCGGAGATGATTTTTCAATTTTGCGGGTTTTGCGGTAAAAATATGGTTTTTCGGGCCCTCACGGAAAAAAACCCAATTGCTGGAAAAAATTTAATTTTACATTTTTGTAATTGTAGGCCCAAAATACACCCATACATGTGCAATCCCATGTTTCTAAGTACTAAAAACAACGGAGATGATTTTTCAATTTTGCAGTTTTTCGGGGGGAAATATGGTTTTTTGGGTCCCCGGAAAAAAAACCACAATTGCTGGGAAAAATTTTAATTTTACATTTTTTAATCTTTTAGGTAAAACCTACATCCATACATGTGCAATAATTTGTCAAAATTTACTATAGAAAACGGAGAGGGTTTTTTCCCAATTTTGGGGGCAGATTTCGCGGGGGAAATATGGTTTTTCGGGTCTCAGGGAAAAAACCCCAAAAATTGCTGGGAAAAATTTCATTTTACATTTTTGTAATCTGTAGGTCAAACTAAAACCATACATGGGGCAAAACATTGTCAAATTTTTTATAGAAACGGAGAGGATTTTTCAATTTTGCAGATTTCGCGGGAAAAAGGGTTTTTTGGGGTCCCCCGGGAAAAAAACCCACAAGTGCGGGAAAAAATTAATTTTACTTTTTTGGGTTAATCTGTGGGTGAACTCCACCCCTACATGGGGAAAATACAGGGTGTCTAAGTATTTATACAACGGAGTTTGATTTTTAAATTTTTGCGGATTTCGGGGTGAAAGGGGGTTTTTTTTCGGGTTCTCAGGGAAAAAAACCACAATTGCTGGGAAAATTTAAATTTTACATTTTTGTAATCGTAGGTCAAACTACACCCATACAGTGAAATCCATGTGTCTAAGTACTAAAAGCAAGGGAAAAGATTTTTCAATTTTGCGGGATTTCCGGTGAAATAGGGTTTTTCGGGTCTCAGGGAAAAAAACCCACAATGCTAGGAAAATTTTTTTTTTTTTTTTTTTTTTTTTTTTTTTTTTACAAGTTTACGAGTTAAGCCCATTTTTAAAAACAAAATAAAAAAATACAAAAAATACTAAAAAAATACAAAAAAATACAAAAAAAAAATAAAAATTACATTTAAAAAAACTGGGAATTTAAAAAAAAAAAAAAAAAAAAAAAAAAAAAAAAAAAAAAAAAAAAAAAAAAAAAAACATTTTATAAACTATATACCCCAAAAAAAAACATTTAATCCTAGCTTATAAACTACCTATCTAAAATCAAAATAGCTCATAATTGTGCCAAAAAAGCAGGTTAAGGGGCCCAAGGTCTGCACCAGCATCTTTTCCCCATGGTCTGCATTCTCTGGTGTGCGAAAATTCACCCACTTTGGTGCGGGTTTTTTTTAAAAAAAAAAGAAAGGGGTTGCGGGGCGGGTGTTTTACATTTAAACCCCGGAAAGTTCAATTGAGCGAGTAGTTGGGGAGGTTCATTTTTTTTTTAAAAAAGCTTAAAAAAAAATTTATTTTTTTCATTTTCTTCTTTGTTGGAGGGTTTTAAATTTTGTTGGAAGTTTTATTTCTCGTAGTTATGTTTTTTTAATATTATTTTTTGTTTGAAAGGAAAAGTAGGCGGAAAAATTTTTCTTTGAACGGCTTCAATTGTTTTTAAATTTTGAACCTGATATTTGGGGAGCCACACAACCGAGCAATATCAAGATGGGAAAAAAACATATGAATAATAAAGGATTTTTAAAAACCTTTTGTACATGTAAAATCTTAAAAAAATCCCGGGGAAAAATTAAACCCCCCCAGAAATTCAAAAAGCTTTTTTTGTTATGTTATTATAATCCCGTTGAATTTTAGATTGGTTCCATAATAACACCTAAATCTTTAATATGATAAATCCCCTCGGCTCAATGTTGTTAATGAAATATTTATTCTGAACTGGGGAAATTTTTTTGTACAATAGCCCCCCACCTTACACTTTTTTTATGTTCAGACCCCCTGAGGTTATTTTGACACCCCCTGATGCAGACGCCGCAAAATTTCCCCGAAGCACTTCGCGTCCCCCGGCCCTTGATCCGCGGGGCAAAATTTTTTGATTTGTCAGCAAACACCCCCAAACTTCAACACCAGGAAAAAAAGATGGAAGTAATATCGTTGACAAAGCATAAAAATTTTAAAATACCAGAAAGGGTGCCCCCCTGAAAACAAAACCCGAGGGTCACCCTAAATTTTCCCCAGAAATAGACCCGCGTTTGGAGTTCCAGTATGATGAACAATTTTTGTCCACAGGTAGGACATCCCTTGGCTATCATGATGTTTAGCTTGACAATCTGGGCCTTTCGATCAATGTGGAAAAAATCTCCCCCAGTCCAGAAATTTTGCCGATATACCCAAAAGCTTTTAATTTAGATATTAAAATGTTTGATTTATTTTGTCAAAACCTTTTGAGAAGTCTGTATACACACAATCGACCTGTTCCCCTTTTCCCCAATTGCAGATGATACGTATTGAGAAAAGGAAACAAGATTGGTGGGGTTTTATTTTTTCATAATTTAAAACCATGTTGGGTTTTTATTAAAAATGGTAGATAGTAAAGGGTATAATTTGGGGAGATATTAAATGCCCCCAAAAAAACCCTTTGGTATTATGGGGGCGATTTTACAGACTGGGCGATGTTTTTTTTTATTTCTCTTGTTTCCCCTGATTTTTTTTATAGGGGCATAAAGATGGGGAGTTTCCATCCCGTCCGGAAAAACCCCCCAGAATCAATGGATCTCTGAAAAATATGGGTTAGAGGACCGGGAGGGCGCCCTCAGCACAAGGGCCAAAAAAAATACGGGGGGATCTCGTTTAGGGCCCCAAAATTTCGTTTGGGAAGTTTGGGGTAACATCTGGAATGTATCGAATTTTTTTTTTTTAATTTATTAATGTGTAAAAAGAGTACTGTAATCTAAATCTATTTTGGGAAAAAAGTTGAAGTTGAATAATTATGCACAAAATTTTTTGGGAAAAAAAGTTAGCAAGGGTTTTTTGGGATTTTGGATTTCATTTTTTCTAGATACATAATGGATGGAATGCTAGAGTCTTTTTTTTTTTTTCGAAAAACAAAATTCCAGAGTTTTTTTGGGGTCTGAGGATAGGTCTTTTTTAATTTCCCTTTTATGTAAGCTTTGTAGTTTTCCCTTGGGCGAGCCCCCCTACATTTTGCTCTTAAAAATGAAAATTCGGGGGTCCCCGGCGAGGGGCAGCCAAGATTTTTTTATCTGAGATTGGGGTTTTTTTTTTTTTTCCCAAAATAAGATTTTTCAAATTTTTGACTAAACCCTTCTGGGGAACTTTGGGGCCCAATTTCCCTTTCTGAGGGACAAAGATTTTAATACCTCCAATTTTGTAAAGTGTAAAAAACCCTCAACCCCAAAAATTTCCCCGGTCTGAGTCAATGTTGAAAAAATCTTTTTCTCGATCTGTTGTTTAAAAAAAAATTGTTTTAAATTTTCAGTAGTTCCCATAGAATTTAGATGCTTTTGTCTCTTATTAAGTACTTATCACTGTGCGTATTCCTATACGAACTTTAGTGCCCGTTTGTTCCCCCCCCCGTTTGGAAATTTGTAACCATGGCGGGTGGTGAGTTTCCACTTTGAAAATATATCCTTTTCTACTTTCAAATTTAATAGTGTGGGGGAAAATTTTGGAAAAAAAATAAATCCAGTAGCGTGTTATTTGCATTTAAAACATAAATTTAACTGGAAAAGAGCATGAAATAGCATTGCAGATATTAAGATTTCCCGGTTTCCCCACATTTTTTTACTAGTAAAAGTAAAGGGGTTTCAAGCAATCATGACGCCCCGCCTCTTGATACATCAGATCTAATTTCTGTCCATTCGGTATACTTCAAAGTTGTATAATCCTAATTTGATGTCTTTATTGAGTCTATAAGCCATGTTTCTGTGAAGCTATAATTTTAAAATCACAAAGGGGATTATTTTTTCTAAGGTGCTGAGTTTTGACCTGAGCCCCCTAACATTCTGATAGTAGATAGTTAGGGCGTCATCATTGCTAGTCTTAGGGCCATCAACCAGTACTATAATAATTCCTTTTTGGCCTGGGGGTATAAAATCCTCCTTAGGTGGTCGATTTGACTAGTTGTAATGGCAGGAATCGGACTGCTATGAGCTAATTCATTATGATTAAAGGAGCTGGAGCTTTGAGACAGGTGAGCTATTTTATACAAATTTAAATTATAATTCTCGTTGGGAATTAATAATTGGTTGACGTGATTTGAAGTATGTGGAATATCTAATGACAGTTTGAGAATTTAGAACGTTTGAATATTCCAAATTATTAAACAGAGCATCTCTGGGAGGTGGTAAATTAGGGAACATATTGAATAAACTAGGACTCATTGGACAAAAAGTCGATTCTTTATGATTATGAGTAACATTCTTATTCTCAAATATAGGATCATCAGATGTTAAATCTAAAGATCAGGACAATCTATGCTCTCAATAAAATTTTCAACATATTTTCTAACGGCACATAGGGGATAATTAGAACCACCAATGATAGTAGGTTTACCTACAATAGTTTGATTCTATTACATAAATTTAGATTTCCCACTGTAATTAAGGTGTAAGCCATCAGTGGCGTAATCTCTGGGTTTCAAAATTTTATTTGGATCTATAAAAGTAATTTTATCAGATATTTTTAAAACAAATGTTTTGATTTTGGTATTGAGCCTAGATATATGGTAGTTTATTTTCTTATTTTTATTTCTCAATGGTATACCAATCACACAAAGCAGAGAACATTTGTCAAATTTAATTAATAACCTTATCTAGAGCAGACTGCAGCTCATCCCAATGGGTCTGGCAGACATCATTGCTCCGCACAGCAGCACAACAACATCTTCTTTCTCTGGTTTAATAAGGCCGGGAGACTGATGTAGAATATCATTAATGGATTGGAACCCAGCACCAGGAACGAAGAAAGCTTCCGTCTTGCAGTCCTCAGGCAGAATCTGTGACATCTTTCTACTTAGACCACGGACGTGGCTATCACCGACTATATGGACCTTGAACTTCCCCTTCTCATGGATAGGCATTGGCAACCTTTCTTTAGTAATTGTTGATTTTGGATAATGCTTATTTGAATTTTGGAATGCTGATTCCAGTAATTTTATTTTATTTTTCAAACTTGCTATTTCTTCATCTCTTTTAATTATTATCCCCATCAGGTGTTCCCTGGTTTCAGGAGATATTGGGTCTTCCCCACTTGTTTGAGTACTAGAATGTACATTTTTACTAATTTCAGCTGAGCCTCTGTTGCTTACAGAATTTTCATGTAATGCTGATTTGGATTTGACAATTGTGACATCCGCCACTGAACTGTTATCACTAACATGACTACATGAGATATTTGGTTTATTATCTTTATCTTCAATATTTGAAGTTTGACCTGAGTCTCTATTATGAGGTACTTGTTGATCAGAATAATGGGAGGCACCTTGTGTTTGAAGTTGATGTTTCCTCACTATCAGAATTAAATATTTATTTTTATCAGAAAGATTTTTTATTTTACATTTTTGTAATCTGTAGGTCAAACTACATCCATACATGTGCAATACATGTGTCTAAGTACTATAGCAACGGAGATGATTTTTCAATTTTGCAGATTTCGCGGTGAAATATGGTTTTTCGGGTCTCACGGAAAAACCACAAGTGCTAGGAAAATTTATTTTACATTTTTGTAATCTGTAGGTCAAACTACATCCATACATGTGCAATACATGTGTCTAAGTACTATAGCAACGGAGATGATTTTTCAATTTTTGCAGATTTCGCGGTGAAATATGGTTTTCGGGTCTCACGGAAAAACCACAAGTGCTAGGAAAATTTATTTTACATTTTTGTAATCTGTAGGTCAAACTACATCCATACATGTGCAATACATGTGTCTAAGTACTATAGCAACGGAGATGATTTTTCAATTTTGCAGATTTCGCGGTGAAATATGGTTTTTCGGGTCTCACGGAAAAAACCACAAGTGCTAGGAAAATTTATTTTACATTTTTGTAATCTGTAGGTCGAACTACATCCATACATGTGCAATACATGTGTCTAAGTACTATAACAACGGAGATGATTTTTCAATTTTGCAGATTTCGCGGTGAAATATGGTTTTTTTGGGTCTCACGGAAAAACCACAATTGCTAGGAAAATTTATTTTACATTTTTGTAATCTGTAGGTCAAACTACATCCATACATGTGCAATACATGTTTCTAAGTACTATAACAACGGAGATGATTTTTCAATTTTGCAGATTTCGCGGTGAAAATATGGTTTTTCGGGTCTCACGGAAAAACCACAAGTGCTAGGAAAATTTTTTTACATTTTTATAATCTGTAGGTCAAACTACATCCATACATGTGCAATATATGTGTCTAAGTACTATAGCAACGGAGATGATTTTTCAATTTTGCAGATTTCGCGGTGAAATATGGTTTTTCGGGTCTCACGGAAAAACCACAATTGCTAGGAAAATTTATTTTACATTTTTGTAATCTGTAGGTCAAACTACATCCATACATGTGCAATACATGTGTCTAAGTTCTATAGCAACGGAGATGATTTTTCAATTTTGCAGATTTCGCGGTGAAATATGGTTTTTCGGGTCTCACGGAAAAACCACAAGTGCTAGGAAAATTAATTTTACATTTTTGTAATCTGTAGGTCGAACTACATCCATACATGTGCAATACATGTGTCTAAGTACTATAGCAACGGAGATGATTTTTCAATTTTGCAGATTTCGCGGTGAAATATGGTTTTTCGGGTCTCACGGAAAAACCACAATTGCTAGGAAAACTAATTTTACATTTTTGTAATCTGTAGGTCAAACTACATCCATACATGTGCAATACATGTGTCTAAGTACTATAGCAACGGAGATGATTTTTCAATTTTGCAGATTTCGCGGTGAAATATGGTTTTTCGGGTCTCACGGAAAAACCACAAGTGCTAGAAAAAATTTATTTTACATTTTTGTAATCTGTAGGTCAAACTACATCCATACATGTGCAATACATGTGT
Organism: Bactericera cockerelli; assembly: GCA_024516035.1. Taxonomy (NCBI): domain Eukaryota; kingdom Metazoa; phylum Arthropoda; class Insecta; order Hemiptera; family Triozidae; genus Bactericera; species Bactericera cockerelli. The sequence continues at coordinate 33,993 of JAMCCL010000375.1, forward strand.
CTCAAGTACTATAGCAACGGAGATGATTTTTCAATTTTGCAGATTTCGCGGTGAAATATGGTTTTTCGGGTCTCACGGAAAAACCACAAGTGCTAGGAAAATTTATTTTACATTTTTGTAATCTGTAGGTCGAACTACATCCATACATGTGCAATACATGTGTCTAAGTACTATAACAACGGAGATGATTTTTCAATTTTGCAGATTTCGCGGTGAAATATGGTTTTTCGGGTCTCACGGAAAAACCACAATTGCTAGGAAAATTTATTTTACATTTTTGTAATCTGTAGGTCAAACTACATCCATACATGTGCAATACATGTTTTTAAGTACTATAACAACGGAGATGATTTTTCAATTTTGCAGATTTCGCGGTGAAATATGGTTTTTCGGGTCTCACGGAAAAACCACAAGTGCTTGGAAAATTTATTTTACATTTTTATAATCTGTAGGTCAAACTACATCCATACATGTGCAATACATGTGTCTAAGTACTATAGCAACGGAGATGATTTTTCAATTTTGCAGATTTCGCGGTGAAATATGGTTTTTCGGGTCTCACGGAAAAACCACAAGTGCTAGAAAAATTTATTTTACATTTTTGTAATCTGTAGGTCGAACTACATCCATACATGTGCAATACATGTGTCTAAGTACTATAGCAACGGAGATGATTTTTCAATTTTGCAGATTTCGCGGTGAAATAATGGTTTTTCGGGTCTCACGGAAAAAACCACAATTGCTAGGAAAACTAATTTTACATTTTTGTAATCTGTAGGTCAAACTACATCCATACATGTGCAATACATTTGTCTAAGTACTATAGCAACGGAGATGATTTTTCAATTTTGCAGATTTCGCGGTGAAATATGGTTTTTCGGGTCTCACGGAAAAACCACAAGTGCAGAAAAATTTATTTACATTTTTGTAATCTGTAGGTCAAACTACATCCATACATGTGCAATACATGTGTCTAAGTACTATAGCAACGGAGATGATTTTTCAATTTTGCAGATTTCGCGGTGAAATATGGTTTTTCGGGTCTCACGGAAAAACCACAAGTGCTAGAAAAATTTATTTTACATTTTTGTAATCTGTAGGTCAAACTACATCCATACATGTGCAATACATGTGTCTAAGTACTATAGCAAACGGAGATGATTTTTCAATTTTGCAGATTTCGCGGTGAAATATGGTTTTTTCGGGTCTCACGGAAAACCACAAGTGCTAGAAAATTTATTTTACATTTTTGTAATCTGTAGGTCAAACTACTCCATACATGTGCAATACATGTGTCTAAGTACTATACAACGGAGATGATTTTCAATTTTGCAGATTTCGCGGTGAAATAAAGGTTTTTCCGGGTCTCACGGAAAAACCACAAGTGCTAGGAAAATTATTTTACATTTTGTAATCTGTAGGTCAAAAATACATCCCCTACATGGCAATACATGTGTCTTAAGTATATACAAAGGAGATATTTTCAATTTTGCAGATTTCGCGGTGAAATATGGTTTTTCGGGGCTCACGGAAAAACCACAAGTGCTAGGAAAATTTAATTTTACATTTTTGTAATCTGTAGTCAAACAAAATCCAACAGTGGCAATACATGTGTCTAAGTACTATAGCAACGGAGATGATTTTCAATTTTGCAGATTTCGCGGGGAAAATGGTTTTTCGGGTCTCACGGAAAAACCACAATGCAGGAAAAAATTTTTTTTACATTTTTGTAATCTGTAGGCAAATACATCCATACATGTTCAATACATGTTTCTAAGTACTATAAACAACGGAGATGATTTTTCAATTTTGCAGATTTCGCGTGAAATATGGTTTTTCGGGTCTCACGGAAAAACCAAAGTGCTAGGAAAATTTATTTTACATTTTTGTAATCTGTAGGCAAACTACATCCATACATGTGCAATACATGTGTCTAAGTACTATACAACGGAAAAATGATTTTCAATTTTGCAGATTTCGCGGTGAAATATTTGGGTTTTTTGGGTCTCACGGAAAAACCACAATTTCTAGGAAAATTTATTTTACATTTTTGTAATCTGTAGGTCAAACTACATCCATACATGTGCAATACATGTTCTAAGTACTATAGCAACGGAGATGATTTTTCAATTTTGCAGATTTCGCGGTGAAATATGGTTTTTCGGGTCTCACGGAAAAACCACAAGTGCTAGGAAAATTTATTTACATTTTTTTAATCTGTAGGTCAAACTACATCCATACATGTGCAATACATGTGTCTAAGTACTATAGCAACGGAGATGATTTTTTAATTTTGCAGATTTCGCGGGGAAATATGGTTTTTCGGGTCTCACGGAAAAACCACAATTTCTAGGAAATTTATTTTACATTTTGTAATCTGTAGGTCAAACTACATCCATACATGTGCAATACATGTGTCTAAGTCTATAGCAACGGAGATGATTTTTCAATTTTGCAGATTTCGCGGTGAAATATGGTTTTTCGGGTCTCACGGAAAAACACAAGTGCTAGGAAAATTTATTTTACATTTTGTAATCTGTAGGTCAAACTACATCCATACATGTGCAATACATGTGTCTAAGTACTATAGCAACGGAGATGATTTCAATTTTGCAGATTTCGCGGGTGAAATATGGTTTTTTTCGGGTCTCACGGAAAAACCAAATCTAGGGGAAAATTATTTTACATTTTGTAATCTGTAGGTCAAACTACATCCATACATGTGCAATAAAATGTTCTAAGTCTATAACAACGGAGATGATTTTTCAATTTTGCAGATTTCGCGGTGAAAAATGGTTTTTTCGGGGCTACGGAAAAACCACAAGTGCTAAAAAATTTATTTTACATTTTTGTAATCTGTAGGTCAAACTACATCCATACATTGCAATACATTGTCTAAGTACTATAGCAACGGAGATATTTTTTAATTTTGCAGATTTCGCGGTGAAATATGGTTTTTCGGGTCCACGGAAAAAACCACAAGTTGCTAGGAAAATTTTTTACATTTTTGTAATCTGTAGGTCAAACTACATCCATACATGTGCAATAAAAGTTTTAAGTACTATACAACGGAGATGATTTTCAATTTTGCAGATTCGCGGTGAAATATGGTTTTTCGGGTCTCACGGAAAAAACCCCAAGTGCTAGGAAAATTTATTTTACATTTTGTAATTGTAGGTCAAATACATCCATACATGTGCAATACATGTGTCTAAGTACTATAGCAACGGAGATGATTTTTCAATTTTGCAGATTTCCCCGGTGAAATATGGTTTTTCGGGTCTCACGGAAAAACCACAATTGCTAGGAAAATTTATTTACATTTTTGTAATCTGTAGGTCAAACTACATCCATACATGTGCAATACATGTGTCTAAGTTTATAACAAACGGAGATGATTTTCAATTTTGCAGATTTGCGGTGAAATAGGTTTTGGGTCTCACGGAAAAACCACAAGTCTAGGAAAATTTATTTACATTTTTGTAATCTGTAGGTCAAAATACTCCATACATGTGCAATACATGTCTAAGTACTAATGCAACGGAGATGATTTTTCAATTTTGCAGATTTTTGCGGTGAAATATGGTTTTTCGGGTCTCACGGAAAAACCACAATTGCTAAGAAAATTATTTTTACATTTTTGTAATCTTTTAGGCAAACTACATCCATACATGTGCAATACATGTTTCTAAGTCTATACAACGGAGAGATTTTTTTAATTTGCGATTCCCCCGGGTGAAATTTTTTCCCCGGGCTCACAAAAACCCAAGGGTAGGAAAATTTATTTTACATTTTTTTAATTGTAGGTAACACATCCATACATTTCAATACTGTGTCTAAAAT
>JAMCCL010000376.1:0-37795 GCA_024516035.1 Bactericera cockerelli
CCGACCTCCAGGTTACAAGTCCGCCACCTTATCGATCAAGCAGGGGGACACCTTGTCGCCGCTATTGTTCAACTTGTTCGTGGCAGATTTAGAGGAGTACATGAGAAGCGGAGGGGTGTCAGGTATAAACGTAGACAACTCGGCGGACATAATGCTCCTTTCCTATGCGGACGATCTGGTGATTTTTGGAAGATCCCAAATAGACCTACAAAAAAAACTAAATCTTTTAAAAGCTTACTGTGACCTCTACTGTTTAACAGTAAATGTAGAAAAAACCAAAATTGTAATCTTTAGAAAATCAGGTAATATTTCAAAAAAACACAAATTGTACTACAATAATGACAAACTTGATATTGTCAAGAATTTTACCTATCTCGGTGTGACCTTTTCATGCTCAGGATTATTTCCAGCTGCAGCAGCAAAAGCATATACAAAAGGCAAACTAGCTACACAGAAAACTAACGAGATGGTTAGGAGGTCAAAGATAGCAAATATTGAAACCTGGCAGAAGCTCTTTGAGGCAGTTGTATCAGCGACAGCGCTGTATTGTGGCGAAATATGGGCGGGTCGTTACGTTGAAGAACTTGAAAAAATACAATCACAGTACTATAAATCTGTTCTCTTCCTACACAAAGTACTCCGGGGCACTATCTTAGGTTGGAATTGGGTGTGCTAAAATTAAAGTTCTTACTCATTAAGAAGATGTTATCATTTTGGTGCAAGTTGTTAAAAATGAACAATGAACGCTATCCTAAAATTTGTTTTCTTCAGCTACTCAAAATGAGAACAATGTCTTACAATGAGGATAGGTATAACTGGTGCTCACAGTTGAGAAACATAATGTTAGAGCTAGGTTTCAGAGAAGTCTGGGAAAACCAAGATGTAGAGAAGGTGGAACAGAATTTTGAGGAAATTCTAGATGTTCTCTCTGATAAACTAAGAGCTGAAGACTTAGACAGGGTCAACAGCTCTCGTTACAACACAATTTTTTAAATGCATACTAGACCCTTCAGCAAAATTATCCGCTTACCTGGAATATGGTTCCTTACCCTTATTTGAATTACGTTTTCTAGCGCAGCTTAGGTTGGCAGGGGAAAATTTTTCTGTTATATCTTTTGCTGGGATCAAATCAAAATTCTCATCTGCTGATACATGTCTGTGCAACGTTGGCCCAATGGACACACTTTGGCATTTTTTCTGTAACTGCCCTCTATTCAAAAGTGTGAGATTAATAACTTTAGGCCGCGAGGTCATTGACTTCTACGACTTTATTGCTATTGAGAAATCTCTGAGCATAGAAAAGGTCAATTTTGTCACCGTAGAAAAGTTAGTTAAATACTACACAAGGGCGGCGAAGGAGAGAAATTATTTAAAGGAGCTTACCGAAGAATTTGATGAGACCTAATCCGCTTTCCCCTTCCTAAAACTTAAAATATAATACCAATAATCATCAGATACTGTAGGTATGATGGCTTTTTAATTATATCTTTTTTTAATTTTTTGTAAGAACTTCTGTCCTGTAAATACTTTTATTTTATGATTATGCTTTTACATTATCTCTTGACCTGCTAATTGAAATAAAGTTAACTACTAAATTATGTAATTTTGTTTGTAAGAAATAGGTTGAACAACTCTAATTTTAAATTGGTCTGTAATTTTGTTAGTTAATCTTTTTATTCAATGTAATTTTACTGTATGTCTTATTGTCCTCCACTTGTAACATAATATTACAATAAAACATTTCTATTCTATTTTTATTCTATTATCGATCAAGCTACTGAAGTCGGATTGAAAGATAAAGTACTTTTTGGATTTCATTATCCAAGACTGTCCATCGCTTACTGTGTGTACACACTGGACTCTCTATTCAAAATCTCAGGCTTTCCGTCACTCACTTTGTGGACACCCTGTATAGCAATTTCTGTTCTCTTTATCACTCACCAATAAGAATAAATTTGCATTTCCTTCTCTTTCTTAATTGCTTCTACATTACTTCACCGAGCACCTTTTCCCACCATTTTCTTTTACGCGCTCTAATTTTTTCCATTTCCTTTGTTGAATTGTTGTGCTAATTGAGTTTTATGTTCTTGTGTTTCGCGAGAAAGTTCTGAAAGCGTGACATGAGCTGATCTCTAATCCTTTCTCTTCAAAACAACGAATGGGATTTATTATTATCTGACCTGGTTGTAAGTTTTCAGTGGAAACTCCATACAATTGAAACTGCAATCTAATGAACTCTAAATCTATTCAGCGATTAAACGCTGCACATGTGTTCAAGTGTCATCCAACTGATGGTGTTTTAAACAATGTTTTACTTCCGAGAAATTTCTAATATTAGAAATCGGAAGTATTGTGTTCGTTTTTGTAAAAAAAATATTTTTTTGTTCCGATTTCAATTTCTTTCATATTTCAGGACGTTTCATAACCTCCTGAGCAATTTTGGTTTTGTGTTCGTCTGTCGGTCCGTCGATCTGTTAAAAATATTCCAGATAAAACAAATTTGAAGAAAATCGGTTAAGTCTCAAAATTGGCACGTGTATACAATATGAAACAATCACGAGGAAGTATTGTGTCCATAATTGGCACTGTTTTTTTTGTTTGTTCAAATAATAAAGTAATTATTTACTAAAGTATAAACTGATAGTCAAGTGGTTAACGCGCTAGTTTGGTAATCCAGGTAACGCAGGGATCCATTGGTTCGAATCCCACCCAGTGCATTAATATTTCCTCATTAATTTGAGTTTGTGGCCACATAATAATAAGACTCTCAGGGTTAGGTGGTAAAAAATGCTTTGAGCATTAACCTCGCCTGCTGGTTACCTTCCACTAAAGAGTACATATTATTATTATTATTATGTACAGAGTTGTACATGAAAACATATGACCATTAGTTGATTCTATTTGATTTTAACTGATTTGAATTATGTAGTATGATGTAGGTCGGAGTTTAAACCCTCTATTAGCTGGGAATCGTACCAGCTACCCACATTTACCTCACCAATCCTAGGACCGGTAATGCTAGTGGCTAGACTCATGCGTTCGTCGTAGGGAACAGAAACTCATGTCGATGATTGAAAATTTAAAGAATCCTAATTTCACATAAAACTATTACACATAATAGGTAGGTATATACGTAGTATATGTACATGGGTTTCAAAAAGTTCATTAATTTTAAAGCATTATGAGTGTATGCGAATTCAAAAGTCTGCGTGAAATCTAAAGTGCTCAAATGTATGTTTTGTACTTTACCATTGTAAATAAAAATGTTTTATACTACGATTTATGTGCTTTTATTATATTTTACATTGTCTGTTAAGTACGTAATATTAACTTTTCTTAATGAAGGGTGATTTTCGTATAATGAAATTGTATGTAAAATAAATAATTATAATACAATATAATTTTATTGATGTAGATAGTATACTCTGTTTGTTTTGAAAAGATATCTAAACCATGGAAATTATATTCATGGAATAGTACATTGAATAGTAAAATTTTATAACTTTACTATGAAAGTAGCTGTAAGTGTTAGTTTTACTCACTGCCAAAGAAATTAAAAAAAAAAAAAATAACGATTATTACTCTTGATTTATAAGTTGATGTTAAAAATATGATGCTTAGAATATTATGAACATGGGGTAGATTTCGGTGTATTAAATCCGGAGATACTTGGCCTTTCTAAAAAAAAATGCTACAAATTGTCTGCAGGTTAAAATTCATAGTAAAGAAGTGCAGATGCGCGCCTTGAAATTTTTGGTTATGCAATGTGCAATAATGATATCAACTCTCCGTTATAAGTTTAGTAGTTACTGGTGTTATCACTAGCTGTATTTTTCTTACTAACCAAGTGGATTCAATTTTTTCTTTTGGAAGAGGAAAAATCTTCTTCCAGTTTGGTTAACCAAAATGGATTTATGAAATTCTTGCTTCCATTTCTTTTATAGGTTAAGTCAATTGTTTATCTTTAAAAGTACCGAAACGCATTTTTCTTTCATGAATAGTGGGAAAGCTAAACTTGGAAGAAAACGGAAATATTTGGAAATACCGAACCTGGAATTTTTTATCCAAAAGAAAAACACGGCTACTGTTAGGTTGCGTTTATCGACTGTCACACCAACCGCAGTCACCGTGACCAAGTGAGTTAGCGCGCTAGGCATTGCACGCATGGTGACCTGGGTTCGATCTCCAGCGGAATAGGATTTTTCTGCTCTGTACTTGGATGTTCGGGGTCCACTCATACCTCGTGAGGAAAAATGAGTAGCTGCTTTGATGTGAAACAGCGACCAGTGGCGGATTTATAGCCAAAAAAATATAGTTAAAGACATTGTATATTAAAGTGGTAAATTCCTATGATTCTGTGTTATCCACTAAAATTGTGACATAATAAGACAAAGAAAAAAACATTTTTTTTTTTTATTATTATTACTGATCGATTAACTATATATTTATTTAACGCTTTCCTCATTTTTGTCATGTCCATTAATAATGTGATTGATAATCACACCAACAGCACTAATCAGCTGATTAATAATTCATCATCCTGCTTGATCCATTGGTAAACGCTTGTACAGTAGGTTTTTTTTTATTTTAAGTTTCACGTCGTTTCTGTGTTTTAAAGTAGTTTGAGCATCCTGAAGAGAGCAGAAAACTAGGCAGGCGATAATATAAACAATATGTTAATTGTATTTGCTTACTTCTACTGCTACCTCTTTTAGAAAGCGAGTGAGTTGTTTACATATTAGTCACACCCAAGACCTCTAGAAAGAAGATGCATCAGACAGACATAAAATGGAAGCAAAATGTGTAGGGAGCTAAATATAATACCATCTGAAATCTCTATCCATCTATAATTATATATACCATCTGAGCATTCCTCATTAATTTGAGAGAGAAACAAATTATAATTTTTATTAAATTACAACAGGAGCTGCCAGTCTTTGACTGGTTGCCATTCCGCACAGCATATCCATCAAATCTATCAGACAATTTTCTAACATATTTTATACTTTTTAACTAGGTATGATGTTATGACTTCAGTTCAGTATCTTGAGTAAATATGATAGTTAATAATTTTAATACTATCTGATATGATATTCTCGGCCATTTCTTTTAATTTTCCTTTTTCAATGTTGAAATCTTCGAAAAATTGTATTACTTTCCTGCCAACAGCTCCGCGACTACCAAACCATAAGCCATAAACCTCAAAATCTCTTCTCCCAAATTCTTTCTCATATTTTTGGTTAAGTGAGTCAATGCAAGAGCCATATATGTTTCTTTTTTCTTCGTGTATTTCAATGTCTTGATTTAGATTGTTGGTCTCAAATCTGATTGTAGGGTCTATTATATAAGCCTTATTAGAGTTGTTTGAGAAGGCTACTATGTCGCAAAATCTATTGCTTCCAAATGAATCTATGGCATGCACTTCCTCGAAACATTTGTACTTCTTGTCTTCTAATAATTTCTTCAACGTGTGTTTTATGCGATGATGTCTCATGGTGATCATGTTGCTATTGTGGGGACAGGCACCTATTACATGACTTATAATTTCTTTCTCTTTGCCGCAGTGACGGCAAAGGTTAGATGCACTGTTCCCTGCAACTGCTCCAGGAACACCTGATAAATTCGCATAATTCACGTTCATTTTTATGGATTTTACCCATTCAGAGGATGACAGAGAATTCTTATTAGATATGAAAGAATTAACAGGTGCATAGGTAGAGAAGTGTTTTACACCGACCCCTTGAAAACTCTTAGAAGACCATTCATCAAATGCTCTAGATCTGAGTTCAGCTCTTAGTTCTCTGGTATTATTACCTTTAACATTGAGTTTATCTAGGCATATTTTGATTTCTTCATCTGCATCAAAGCTGGCATCTAATAAAGTATCATTTATTTTATAGATTTCAATTTTGTCGCTATGGCGAAATGTTGTAGATAAACTTCCCAACTACAGTTTATGATTCCAAGGCCTCTGAATTTTCTTGGGGAATAAATCATTGCAGATACAGTGTGTGCTGGAATCCCAACAACTGATTTCACACTTCCACGTATTATTTTGTCTAGGCCTTCTGTGATGTGATTAGGCGTTAGAAAATTTAAAGCTTTGAGCATTTATCTCGCCTAGTTTATGCCTTGTACTAAGTATTAGTAAAGAGTATTAGTACCTATTATTACTTCCGAGAAATTTCTAATATAAGAAATTTCTCGGAAGTAATAAAAAAAAGAAATTGCAAGTGATTATCACTTTGTACCCGTTGCCATTGAAACCATGGGGCCAATTTGCAAAGATGGAAAGAAGTTTTTAAAAGAGTTGGGAGAGCGGATAGCATGTGTGACAGGAGAGAAGAGAGCAAAATCATACTTAATGCAACGAATAAGTTTGGCGGTTCAAGTTGGAAATGCGGCGAGTGTGTTGGGGACAATGAAGAGGACAGCAGATATGCAGGAGGTGTTTTATTTATGAATATGTACAATGCAAATAATTATTTTAACAATGGAAAAAAAAAAATTCTGGATATAAGAAATCGGAAGTATCAAGTATTGTGTTCGTTTTTGTAAAAAAAATATTTTTTTTTATTATTATCAATGTTGAACTACATAATATATTATACGAGTATGTATAGATATTTCTACACCAATGTCACCAATACAGTAGTTATAATTTAACATAATAATTAGTGTTTTTTTTTTTACCTTTCTCCGGCACTGGATCCGACTCTGACGACGTAACATAATAATTAGTATTTTTTTACCTTTCTCCGGCACTGGATCCGACTCTGACGACGTAATCTTGATCATGGCGCTGCCTCGTGGCATAGTGGCGACGGTGGCCACACACTGAATGGCGGCCTCTCCATGCAGGAAGTGGTCGGGCCGCAACAGGTAGGTCACGTTCAGCTCTGTGGATTCCAGGAAGCCTTGCTCAGCCACCTGCCGTGTGTGAGTGAACTCTGAGCTAATCTGGAACAGAAAAAAAAAAAATGAAAAATGAAAAAAAAAAAAAAAAAAAAAAAAAAAAATGAAAACAACCAAGGGTTGGGTGGAAGAGATTGCCTAAGGCAATAACCCCGCCCTTTAGTTAGGACATATATTTCTTTATTTTTTCTTCTATTATATTGTATATTGTATTTTCATTTGTAATTATTTGTATTGTATACGAGTATAATAATAATAATGTTCTATTACCTAATAAAGTGTAAAAAAATAATAATAAAAATAAAACAACGTCCACAATAAAGGGACTCTTTAGTCTCATTCTTGTAGTATAAACAGAGTATTGTATTGTATTGTATTGTATTGTATTGTATTGTATTGTATTGTATTGATTGAGAGTGGAAAGGCCGAAACACATAGACAGGTTCAGCCTTGTAGATTCAAGAAGCTTTGGTCTCCTGGCACGTGTGAGTGAACTCTGAGCTGATCTGGAACAGAAGAAAATGAAAAGTTAAGCAACGTCCAGCGTGGTTAAGAATGGTCTAGCCGCAATACATAGACAGGTTCAGTTGTGGATTCAAGGAGCTTTGGTCTCCTGGCACGTACTATGTGTGAACTCTGAGCTAATCTGGAACAGAAAAAAATGAAAAGTTAAGCAACATCCAGCGTGGTTAAGAATGGTCTAGCCGCAATACATAGACAGGTTCAGTTGTGGATTCAAGGAGCTTTGGTCTCCTGGCACGTACTATGTGTGAACTCTGAGCTAATCTGGAACAGAAAAAAATGAAAAGTTAAGCAACATCCAGCGTGGTTAAGAATGGTCTAGCCGCAATACATAGACAGGTTCAGTTGTGGATTCAAGGAGCTTTGGTCTCCTGGCACGTACTATGTGTGAACTCTGAGCTGATGTGAAATAAAAAAATAAAAGTTAAGCAACTTCAAACGAGGTTAGGATTTGAGTGGTTAGGCCGCAGCGTGTGTGAGTGAACTCTGAGCTGATCTGGAACAGAAAAAAATTAAAGTTAAGCAACGTCCAGCGGGATTGGGACTTGACGCGGCAACAGATAAGTCACGTTTAACTCTGCAAATTGCAGGAAGCATGGTATGGAATTTCTGATTTGGAATTTTTTTTTTAACAATTTTTTATAGATTTGGAAAATAAAACTGAAAAGTTGAGCAACTTTAAGTGAGGTTTGACAACTCAAACGCGAAATTTTATCATGCTAATTATTTTCATTAGCTGGTGAGTGTCATCTGAGTTATAATTGTTGAGTTTTCAGCGAATGAATCGTCAAATCACCGCCTCGCATGTGCTGCAATATTCAGATCTTGAAGAATAAATTAATATAATGAAAAAAATTAGAGTCATTAGAATCAGAGTAAAATAAGTGTTACTTATGAGGTGTTTCTTATGTTTGTGAGATTGTTATAATTTTATAGTCGTGTCACGTTCAAGTAGAAAAAAAAGAAAACACGAAGAATCTCATTTAATCATTTTATTTATTTTTATTTTAATTAACACGACACGATTCGACCTAGTTTTCGCCAGATGCTGCGAATTTGAGTAATGTTGCAAAATGAAAGCACTTTCCATGTTCCTCCCCCCCTCTTCTATTTTTAGGTAATTAATCCTGACGCGAATTTACTTCAGTTCATCAATAATAATTTCTCCCTTTTCTAATTATTATTTAATGAGAAGCTGGAGCTTTCAACAGCTCATTTAAAAAAACTCTGTGTGGTTTCTTCACTGGGTACCTATTACACATGGAATTTTCTTGTTCAATTATTAAAGTCCTTACCGACTTCCGTGGCTCAGTGGTTTAGAGCATTGGTTGCTGACCCGGAGGTTGCTGGTTCGAATCCCGGCCGGAGCGGAAAATTCTAACCGAGTTTTTCCGTTTCCGGAATGGCATGGATGTAAAGGTAAAGTGACTTGAAGTAATGAGAAAGCGGTTCCGGGGCACAACTACCTTTTAAAAAAAGTCCAACCTCAGTAGTTTGATCGATAAGACGGCGGACTTGTCACTTCTCGCCCATCAGAGAGGAGGCATACTACGGGATGGGTAACAACAGACCACAAGTGTTTAAAGTAGCTCCTGTTTCATGGCTACGAAATAAAAGCGGCTGTGAGAAACACTCATCTTAAAAAAAAACCCATTTTTACAACGACATCCTTTATGTTTATTTCATGCACGCCATGTTATGTAGTACATAACATTTATATGTTACTAGCGGGCTGTCGCCCGCTTTGCGGCCCGAGGCATGGCCGTGAAAGCAAAAAGTTCTTTTTCGCCAATGGCAGGTGTTGTAGTGGGAATTTCGAAAAATCCCGTCTTATTGCACATTTAGACTATAAGACAAAGCTACCTACCAAATTTCAGCTTCCTAGGACTTATCAGTTCGGAGAAACAGTGATGATCAGTCAGTCAGTCAGTGACTTTGACATTTATATATTAAGATGTAGTACCTACCATTCATACGAGGGGGGACCCAAAAGTAACGGGAATTAGGTGGTAGGGGGAACACGGAGGGGGGGATCGGGTTCTCCATTGATTCTTTTCCAAGCGGCTACTCTCCCAAGTAAGTGTGCAAAGTTCATTTGCTGTGAGTGCATTCGTTCGTCCGTGAGAATTTTTCTAGTGAAACGACTTTTTCCGTTTCGGCGAAAAAGTGAAATGGCACCGTGAAATGACTGAGTGCGGCGAGCAACGAGCGGCTGTAAAAATTTCGGTGTCATAGCCGTAGCACCATGATTCATCGCCAGTTATAACCTTGAGAAAAAAATCTGGGTCTTCATCCAACTGATTTTGCAGCTCTAGACAGGCCTGAAGTCTCAACGCTCCTTGTTTTGATCGTCGGAGAGGAGGCGAGGAACAAATTTGGCTGCAATCCCCTTCATGATCAAATCTTCAGTTAAAATCCTCTGAATTGAACTCCATGACTATCCAGACATTTCATAAAGTTGATCGATGGTTCTGCAAGGTCTTCACGGACAAGAGTGTCGATTTGTTCAATGTTTTTGTCCGTTCTTGAAGCCATTTCACGTTTTCGCCGAAACGAAAAAAGTCGTTTCACTAGAAAAATTCTCACGGACGAACGAATGCACTTACATCAAATGAACTTTGCACACTTACTTCTAAGAGTAGCCGCTTGGAAAAGAATCACTGGAGAACCCGATCCCCCCCTCCGTATTCCCCCCACCACCTAATTCCCGTTACTTTTGGGTCCCCCCTCGTATGTTATGTAATACCTACCATTTATAAGTTATGTAATACCTACCATTTATATGACGTTTGTTGCTCAAATATAATGCACCTACGATGTATTACGCGACGTGTGCTGTAATATTTTCCATGTGCAGTATTATGCAGTTTCTCTCTATGCCCTACCAAACGCGTTGCAGTTTAAATCCAGCCACAGCCATGCATCTTACAAACATTATATTATATTTTCAAGAGTTATTTACATGGTATTATACATTTATGTATGTACGAGTATGTATGACTTTATTTGTAGTGAAGCACAAGGCCTCTCCACAATTTTTGTGGTTAGCGCAGCATTACCAAGAGCTTCCTACACATTTCGAATTATTCTATTAAATTAATTACTTCCGAGAAATTTCTAATATTAGAAATCGGAAGTATTGTGTTCATTTTTTTAATTTTTTTTTATTTATTTGCTCCGATTTCAATTTTTTTTCATATTTCTGGACGTTTCATAACCTCCTGAGCAACTATGGTTTTGTGTCCGTCGGTCTGTTAAAAATATTCCTTGTAACGCGCAAATCTCGGAAACTACTAAACGGATTTTGATGAAATTTTTCACACATATAGGAGACGTTCTGTAGATGGTTCCATTTTAAATTTACAAAATTCGTACTAGTGATTCTGGGTGAAAGAGACCATGTGCCTGACCACTAACTTTTTTTCTTAAACGCTTATATCTCGTGAACGATACACCCGATTTTGATGAAATTTTGTATTTATATGCATATTATTGTTAAATAATTATAATTTAACTTTGATATTTAAGAAAATCCGAAATTTTGGACAAAAACACCAAAAAATAAAAACGCCGACACTACTTGCCGATACAGAATTTTTTTGTAGAATATAGAATATAGGAAAAATAATATTCTACCATATATAACAAATTTGAAGAAAATCGGTGATTTAGTATAAAATCTCAAAATTGGCACGTGTACGTGTATAGTGTATACAATGTGAAACAATCACGAGGAAGTATTGTGTCCATAATTGGCAGTGTTTTTTTTTACTCTGGTAGTACCGCCACTGGTCTCATACAAGTAACTACTCATTTTTCCTAACGAGTTATGAGTGGACCCCGAACATTCAAGTACAGGTCAGAAAAATTCTTGCTCCGCTGGGAATAGAACCCAGGTCACCATGCGTGCAATGCCTAGCGCGCTAACTCACTCTGCCACGGTGACTACTTATACATTTATGTATCTCTATCTCATAAATTTAATTTGAATAGGTAGTATATTCTCGTATTTACAAGACGCGACATATATGTTAGACACATTCATATCTTAAGGAATACAAGCCGCATGGTTCTACTTTATGGGAACGTCATGTCTTGTGACACGTAATTTTTCAGTTTATGAAAAATTCCCAGCTGAAATGTCCTGGGCTCCAGGCAGGTCTCTTGTGTTTCGCAGAAGAAGAGTTAGGAGAGTATCTTGCAATGTACAAATAATTGAATCAAAAGGGGGAAAATTTAAGTAGAAGGAGTACGTATACTCATGTATTTTGTCAATCGACCAACAACAATAATTCTTTTATCATAGGGTGGCGTCATCGTGACCGATGGTAGCCAGACAGTGGAGGAATAACTCAGCACTTCTACCACTGTCTATACAAGGAGGCTAATAATTCACAAGGGCCCCCAGAACCAAGCTAATGCTGGTCTACTCCCTGTTTATAGTCCCCCAGCTAGACTTTCATGACTTAATATCATGACTTCATTCTTTCATCACGACTTAATATTATGACAAAAAAATATAATACATTAGTCTATCTCAGCATGAAATAATATTATGATTGATGTAATAAAAACGAGCATCTAAATTATTAGTTATTTCTTTAATAATTGAATGGGTGAGTAGAAGAACCAGGAATGTCAAAAATCGACTTTTCAGGAAAGCAAAAATAAGATTTGTCTTATTTTTGCTTTCCTGATACTAATGAGTATAATAAAATTAAATTTTACATTCCTTGTTATTCGACAAGATTCTCACAACTAGGTACTAATACCGCTAGCAAAAGTGGTCAGTGATTTTGTTACATTCCTTGTTTTACATCAGATTTTTTTTTCCGCTTCCCCCACTTTAAAATCGAAAAAAATTATACTTTTAAGGGGTATTTCTCCTTCATATTCACAGAGATGATAGAAAAGAGTACATTCCTTCTAATTCTACGAAGAAAAAAAAAAAAAATCGATTTTTGACATTCCTGTTTCTTCTACTCACCCATTCAATTATATTATTTATTGTTATCTATTTATTTATGTTAGCTATTAAGTTCATGTTATTGTTTCATTCAATCATTATATTACGTATGCTGACATCTAGGCTAATTATTGTATTTTTTTTTGTCATATTTGGTCGTGGTGAAAGAATTTTTTTGTGGTTTTATCTTCAGGTAGGTATAACATTAATAAATAATTATAGTTAAAATAGTTCATTGGTGAAGAACACTATCGCTTTTTACAACAGGAGCTCAGGTCCTTGGAGATTCCAGAGTCCAAACAAGTAAGCGTGAAATATAGATATTCCTTATTTTGTACAGCAAATTCTATGAAAAATTCATACTAAACTTATGTTCCGTTGGGTACATAACTGACAGTACACTATACTATAAATAAATAACTATCTACATGAAAAATAAAAAATATGCCGTTGAAGTATAAGACGAAGAAGAATGCGCTCATATTGATAGTATAAAAACTATAAATGGAACATCAAGTGAAGATATTTTCAATAAAGCAATAAAGATTGAACGATCACCAACGTCTCTTGAAGATATGGAATAAGAGGAACTCTGTCTGTCTATATCTTTTTAATAAGTAACATATTAATAATAATAGGTAATACTATTAATGGAATGTAACCACAAGGCGAGGTTAATGTTCGAAGCAATATTTACCACCTATCCCTCAGAGTCTTATGATTATGTGGTCATATACTCAAATAAATGAGGAAAAAATCCAAAAGAATATATGGGTATTGAAAAATGATGAAATTTGGAGCTTCGTTATGCCGAGCTACCATGATTTGTGACACAGAAAACATGCACATGCATGCATATATTTTAATATATTTTAATAAATGATTTCTTGGGAAAGGCAAAACCATCACGGTTGACCGCTCGTGGTCAAGATTTAAACTGCTTGTACAGAATTTTCAGCAAAAATCCCAGGAATGAACACGTGAGGTTGGTATTTCCGGCCTGAATTAGGTTGAGTGAGGTTATTGTGAGTAGCTGGTGCGATTCCTATTGATTGAAAGGTAGAACCTCCGCGCGCCGTCCTGATAATTAAAACATTGCTTAAAACTAGAAGATCGCAAGTAATAATAATAACAATGCACTCCGTGATTATCATAAACAACATAAAATGTAGAACCAAGAAAAACAAATTCTATACTTTCAAATCTTTCAATATCCTCATATTTACAAAAATACTCACAAGAAAGAACATTTACATTAATTTAGAAAAGTAAATAACAGACTTGTAGAAATTCAGAAAACACAGTACCTAATAATAATAAACTGAGCAACATCGAAATAATAATAAACTATAATACTTAAAAATAATAACAGGAGAACACTCGGAGTTAACAATAGAAAGCAATTCTCAAGATGGACAGGGAAGAAAACAAAACGAAATGAGCTTTCCAGGAAAGGTGGGAGGGAGGGAGCTGATAATGACACTTAGCGGTTGAAAGATGAATGTTTAGCTGAGGAGAATCTTATAATAGAACTAATCTTCAACAGAAATGTGGTTACCTTTAATGGAAACGAAGACGAGAGACCTTGAATCCAAAGAGAAAATAAAGGATCTTATAGTGGATTAAAAGGTGGTTTCTAGAATTTTCGTAGAAATGGCAGATTTTTTTTAATCATGGTAATAATTAGCCACCCTCCGTGGCGTGACGGTTGAGACTACTGCCCGTAGTGCAGAAATCCCGAGATCAATCTCCGGTTGAGGTAGACTTTTCGAAGAAAATTCTGTTCCTTTCAAACAAGTGAGGCTGCCATTTCCGGCTATACCGAGGCAGGGTGAGGTTCATGTGGGTAGCTGGTACGATTCTCAGCGAATGGAGGGTAAAACCCCCGTCCTGACTATCTATCTCAATCAGGACGTTAAAACCAAATTGAATCAACTGGTCACAATAGATCTAATTAGGTCGCAGTGTTGATTGTAAGGGTTTCACTGAAAAGTCTGAAAACCCTGCAACCAGGTCAGATAATAATAATAATACGAGTAAAAGTAGTCACTGAATCTTCATGGCCGAGTGGAGACTTTTTTGTTCAGTTTAGCTACGAATTATGAAACAGGATGAGATTGATCGGATCCTGTTTTGCTCTGGTGGACTTTTCAACTAATCACAGCGCATTGCTTTAATTAAAAAACAAATTCATTAACGCATAGATAAAACACATCTCGCTGTCCTCTTCATTGTTCCCAACACACTCGCCGCATTTCCGACCTGAACAGCGCATTTATATTATTATTTTAATTTTTATTAGGAGGATATGTACAGTAAAAACAATATTTACAGTCAAAAATTAAGAAAAAAGAAATAAATGATAAAATAGTGTGACAAATAAAAAAAAAAAGAATACAAATGTCCTGATTAAAAGGAGGGGTTATTTAGTTGGATTAACAAATCCTACATATTTAATCCTGTTTCATAATTCAGCCCTAAGTCGTTTCGTAGGACATTTTAATAACACAAAATTATAAGGTATTATCTGCTTATTTGATCAAGTCTCACAGAATAACAAAGAAGATGACAATACATCCTAAATGAGAACAAGTCTTAGTCAGCAGTGTGTCAACAACTCTGGAAAATCTTTTGTTTTTCCTGCATGGAAAATAGAAAGCACTTTATCTTGCGAGGAAACTGTTTTCATCTCTGCCTGTCTTTTATGCAGCAGGCAAACAAATGATTCTTTTCAAGTTTAGTTACAAAAAAAAGTTCCCTGAAAGGCCATTGTTCCTTTGTAAAAAACAAAGAAATAAGAAGATTAATTTACGATAAAATAGAACGCCTAAGAAATAAAATGTAAGTACATCGAAGAAAGAGGTTTATTTCATTTATATACAAAAAGAGGAGACCTTGTTTGTCAACAAAACAGTCGAACCATTACTGTTTGGTCGAGTTTCTGAGAGAGAATGAATCACAAAGTGCTTTCATTGTTTAAAAAACTAAAGGAAGTCCCAATAGGTCAATAAATAATATGATAATTTAGGTACATTCTTACAGCAACTAAATAGGCGAAATTACAACTAAAGCTTGTAGTATTAGTCGATGTGGTTTCGGTGCTAGACCAGCAATATAGACACTTTAAAATGGTTCATAATCGATGGTGGACCCTGTATAATGTACATTTACCTATAGCGTAGGCGCACTTTAATATAATACCTTCTGCAACAAGACTTCAGTACTTTATATGATTTTATCTTCCTACTTACACTAATTAATCATACTGAACAGAATCACCTTTTTCTTTACAGTGTACCTACGTTTTATAAAAAATTCAAAGCATCTAACATTACAAAAAGCCAGGTAGATGATTACAAGCTAAATGACAGTTTCTTCAATTGCTCATAACTTTCTTTCACTGTCATACAACAGTTCTATTAATATATTTTTATGTCTGAAAAAGAAAAGGCGTACAGAAAATCAAACAATAGCACTCGTACATCGTTTCTCATAAAAGATGAAAAACTCAAAGGAAAATGGCAGCGATTCCAGAAGAGCAAAGCACACAAGACTTTGGTCGGGAAATTGTTTTCAAAGAAAAATTTTCCACGAGATCGGTGCAAGAAGAAAAACAACAGTAATAGCGTTTTCTTTTTAATTTTTTTTCTCGAAGAAACCAATATTTATTCTCCCTGTTTTCTTTTGTGGAGCACGCATGCCGTCTTATGGCTGCCATTACTTTTTGTAAGTGCCTGTCTAACTCCCCGTTAAGTTCATATTTACACACTTGCGTTTCCAGTTCTCTGCATGCTGGGGAGGGAGTTATTCCCGAATTCAATTCAAGAAGGTCGTTACTATTCAGCTCGGGAGTTTGCAAAGTGCAATTAAGAAAATAAACAACTAGATTTAGAAGAACCACCTCTGAACTTGAACATAAATAATCGGTAGAGTGGTTTAGAGCGCTGGCTTGAAACTAAAGAGTGTTTACATCGCAAGCCAATGCTATGCTCATGAGCAATAGAAACCTTGCTCTAGCTGTAGCATCGGCTTGCACTCCAGGTGACCTGGGTTTCGAATTCCGGCAGGGTCGGAATTTTTTCGACTCTTTATTTTGGATGTCAGGGCCTACTCTAGCCTCTTGATTACAACTTTACTGGGGTAATAATTGTGAAGTGGGCAACGATCAGTTTTGCTCAAAACAAAACATCTTTTGTTTTGAGCCTGATGACATTCGCACTGCTATCAGACAACTTAAAACTAATAAAGGTCCAGGATCAGATAAGATTCCCGTGTTTTTAATCAAAGATTGTGCCCCTTATTTTATTAATGCTCTTCTATATATATTTAACCTTTGTCTCAAATTTAGCTGTTTTCCTGATGTTCTGAAACAAACTGTTATCACTCCAGTACCTAAAAAAGGTGATCCACAACTTGTATCAAACTATAGACCCATTGCCACTTTGAATGTCCTTGCTAAAATTTTCGAACGTCTTATTTTTAATAAAATTAGTAATTATACCTACTCCCTTATCTCCATCCATCAACATGGTTTTACAAAAGCTCGTTCTACAAGTTCAAACCTAGCCTGTTTTCTTCATAATCTCTCTGAAATCCTACCTCACTGTGTTCAATCTGATGTTATCTATACCGACATAAAATCTGCTTTTGATAAGGTTGATCACGAGATTCTTCTGAAAAAACTCCATGCCTTTCCATTTCCACCAATTCTCGTGAAGCTTTTTGCATCTTACCTCAAATGTCGAAGTGTTCGAGTTAAATATAACAATGTCTTATCTTCTTCGTACTATCCCTCATCTTCAGTCCCTCAAGGTAGCCTTCTCGGCAATATTTTTTTCCTTATCATGATTGATGGCATCACTAAAGTAATTAAGCATTCTTTCTTTCATCTATATGCTGACGACCTCAAAATATATCGTCCAATATCTTCTTCTCTTGACGTATCACTTCTTCAAATAGATCTCGACTGTATTCAACAGTGGCTCATTTCCAATAAACTTTCATTTTGCCCTCAGAAATGTGAATTTGTATCCTATAGTAGACGCCAAAATCTAGTTCCTAGCTCCTATAATATTAACTTTATCCCTTTAAATAAAGTCCCTACTAAAAAAGATCTGGGTGTTACATTTTGTGAAGATCTATCCTTTAACTCTCATATTGATAATGTCACTAAGTCTTGTTTTCGAACTCTCGGATTTCTAATGAGAACTTTTAAACCTGTCAGTAATCCTGATCCTTTCCTTCTCCTTTTTAAATCCTTGATACTTTCTAAGCTTGAGTATGCAGCAGTGATCTGGACGCCCCAAACTAAAGTCCATATGAAACAACTTGAAAATGTTCAAGCTACCTTCTGTAGAATGCTCTTTTTAAAACTAAATTCTTTCTATCCTCATCTAATATCCTATGTATCTCTGTCAGAGCAACTTTGCCTTGATCTGATTAAAGTCAGACATACACGTATTCAACTTATTACTCTCTTTAAAATATTAAACCAAATAATCGACTGTGATCTTAAAACTAAAGTTACCTACAATACTCTATCTAGTCGTACTCGTAATGTAGGTTTTAAATTTTTTAACATTCCATCAAATTCTCTTTCTTCACATTCTCCCCTCAATAAAATGCTTGATCTTTTTAATAAACACCAGAACAGCCTGTCACTCTCCACCACCTTCAACTCATTTCTCTGCTCTCTCTCTGAAATTGAAAATTAATTACCATTTTTCCCCCATTTCTTTTTACACTATATTATTATGTATTTCTTTCAATGTGATATTTTCAAATAATTGTTATTTTTAGAAACCCTAGCTATAAGTTGTATTATGTAATTTATGTGTAATGTATTGTGAAATATGACATAAATAAACAATTAAATTAAATTAAAATTAAATTAAATTAAATGATGGTTGGTTGAAGTATGATGCATTAGCATTGTGGGTAACGACCAGTGGCGGCATTACGAGATTGATTTTGGAATATGATGGTTGGTTGGGGATCTCACGCATTAGCATTAGTTTTTGTAATGTTGATAAAAAATGTGAGATAATAACACAAATAACTAGCTCTTTATCTTATCTTATATCCATGAGCTATCCTTACAATTAAAATTTCAACTTCTCATCTAAATTACTTTTTATCCCGGTTTTTGTCACCTTTTTATACTGTTCTTTGCACGTATAAAAATACTTATCTTATATTGTTCTGGTTCAAGCGGTAAATTCACATGATGCAATACCAAACTTTTGAACTCAATTTTATTCTTCTGTATCCAGTACTTTATTGTAACCATTTCTTTTATGTATCTATATCTACCTATGTACATCAGGGCCGTATTTAGGGGGGGGGCCCAGGGGGCCCGGGCCCCCCCCTCGAGCTTGGCCCCCCTCGAAATTACGCAGGCTCTCGTCCCGGGCCCCCCCTCGAAATTCTTACTTGAACGCAAGCTCTCGTCCCGGCACCCCCCTCGAAATTCTTACTCGAACGCAGGCTCTCGTCCTGGGCCCCCCCTCGAAATTCTTACTTGAACGCAGGCTCTCGTCCCGGGCCCCCCTCGAAATTCTTACTTGAACGCAGGCTCTCGTCCTGGGCCCCCCCTCGAAATTCTTACTTGAACCCAGGCTCTCGACCCGGGCCCCCCTCGAAATTCTTACTTGAACGCAGGCTCTCGTCCCGGGCCCCCCCTCGAAATTCTTACTTGAATGCAGACTCTCGTCCCGGGCCCCCCCTCGAAATTCTTACTTGAACACTGGCTCTCGTCCTGGGCCCCCCCTCGAAATTCTTACTTGAACGCAGGCTCTCGTCCCGGGCCCCCCCTCGAAATTCTTACTTGAACGCAGGCTCTCGTCCCGGGCCCCCTTCGAAATTCTTACTTGAACGCAGGCTCTCGTCCAGGGCCCCCCCTTGAAATTCTTACTTGAACGCAGGCTCTCATCCTGGGCCCCCCTGCCTTGGATTTTTTTTCTAGGTACATTACATATCTACATACGTACATGTTGATTCCTAAACGCAATAAACAGTAAAAACCAACTTCATTACAACATAATATTATGTACCTACCAAGTAGAATCCTAAGTGGAAAGTGCAAAACACGGTGCTTATGATTTATTTTTACTTTCTTTATCCTATAGAAAGGAAAGTAATGGAATCACCGAAAATTTTCGATAGTGAGTTTTCAATGCCAAAACACGTTTTAGGGTCCCCAGAGCCTAAATCCAAAGTTTCAGCCATTGTTCCGTGTTTCTATCTGTCTATCTGTAAACAGGATATATCAAGAACGGCAGAAGCTAGAGACTTGAAATTTGGCACAGAGGTCATAAATGTATAGAGGACGCAGCATGAAACTTTTGGAAAAAATCGGTGCCACCGGTGGCTGCTTTTTGACAGAATTTCGTGGTTCTGGCCAAATAGTAAGAGATATGAAATTTTCATGGGAACGATTTTTTCTTTAAATAAAAGACATTGGAGTTTGTCCCGAATATTTTTTTTCATATCTTGAACTTTTTGGTACCCAACTCTAATTACCGGTATTTTGGGAGGGTCCACCCGGACTAACTTTTTTTATTATTTATCCTAGATGTGGGTTGTGACATATCAATTCATAGATTTTTTGAGGTTCTGAACACGAATTTGATAACCAATTTTTATCTTAGTAAGAACCTTTTAATTTAAGGTAAAAAATGGATGGGTAACAGGTAAAATAGTAACGTTCTAAATCACATTTTTTCTCGAAATTTGAAGTGACCTATCAATTCAAAGTGAGAAAGTTTTAGGCAAGGGTCTGAGCTTTCATTTGACAAATTGATAGCGAATTTCTGATGAGCCATTCTTGAGCTACGCCAAGTAAGGTAAAAATATGGATGGGTAAAACGTAAAATAGTCACGTTTTTAAAGGTAAATGACATTTTTTCTCGAAATTTGAAGTGACGACTGATCAATTCGAAGTGAAAAAGTTCTAGGCAAGGATCTGAGCTTTCATTTGACATATCGATCGCAAAATTCTGATGAGCTGTTCTTGGGTTACGCCGGGTAAAGACAAAATATTCAAGTTTTTCGACACATTCTCTCTCCATGTGTGAGTGTGTGTGTGGTATGTGTGTGTGCTATTCGTGTGTGTGTGTGTGTGCTTGTGCGTGTGCGTGTGTGTGTGTGTGTGTGCGTGTGTGTGCGTGTGTGTGCGTGTGTGTGCGTGTGTGTGCGTGTGCGTGGTGTGTGTGTGCGTGTTTGTGTGTCTGATGGGCTGGCCAAGCGGCGCGCCGTTTACACCTGCCGCGGCGGGTGTAACCCGCTAGTAATATTATTATTATTATACTATTTGGGCCCCCCCCTGACGAAAATCCTGGATACGGCCCTGATGTACATACACATCAATGTATCCGCAATCCACAAACATACATACCTCTTCTCCCGAAAACTGTAAGATTGAATACATTAGTCGCTCGTAGATTGAGAAGTTTTTCCAAGTTGATAGAAAAAGAAAAACTTACCTCTATAAACTCTACATGCTTTCGAATCCGTTCAAAACATACAACGAATATTCATGAGCTTTCAATACGAAATTATTCCCCCGGGAGGTGACTTGAATTTTTTTCCCTTTTTTGTTACTCCCTCCCCGACCCCCCCTTACCCTCCGTCTCATAATATAGTTTCTTTGTAAGTTTCCTTCATTGTATGTTGCTGCACAAAGAGAGTCTAGTTGCATGGTAATATCTAGTTTCATTAAAAAAAAAAAAAAAATATGCTTAGGGATATACTCGTAGGTAAGATATACCTATACGTACTACGTATAGAATAGTAGTGCTTTATTTAGACTGTCGGCTAGAGACAAGAAGTCCCATTACGCTAACAATTTAATATAGCACCTCTTTATTTATTGTAAAATTTCACATGATTAGGGATGTAGGTAAGAAATATCTACGCACTACGTATCGTAAGTAGACAGCTAGACATACCATAGTACTCTGGGTACATGCTTGTGTAAGTTCATTGCATTCGTTTCCGGATGATCTGTCTTCATCCATTTCAATAGGGAAAAATACTTTGGATATTACTTTCTTCTTATAATAATATTACTTTATTATTATAAATACTAATCCCGAATTGATTCACATTGCTAGAGCTAAAAAAAATTGAGGTTATGAAATGTTCAGAAATATGAAAAAAATTAAAATCGGAGCAATTTTTTTTACAAAAACGAACGCAATACTTCCGATTTCTAATATTCGAAATTTATCGGAAGTAACAGTAGCCTATTACTTCCGATATAATAGTTGGATCTAAGAAATGGTTAGACCATTCAGGAAAGAAATTGATTGGCATTAATCCCCTCTAAGAGGAAATATTTCTTGCATCCTCGGAAGGATGTAAAATAATAATAATAATAATAATAAAATAGTACCCTTGACTTTAGCGAGAAACACGGTGGGATAGGATATTTCGAATTCTGTGTAGGCACATTAAATTCAAACAATTTTCAAAAGTTTCCATGGTGCGGAGGTTTATTAAGATTAAACTTTATGGTATCACATTTTCCTATGTAAATAGACCTTTAGAAAGGACTATAGGTACATTTGAATATTTTAAAAAAATAAACTCAACTTTTAACAAAGCAAAGAAATTTGATAGGTACAAACACTGATATTGTTTGGAAGAGAATGCCGTTGGCATTAGCACCGCCCTTGATCAAGTTTTGTTTAATTAATTTCAATTTTTATGTAAATATTCTATGTACTTTATTGTAAATAAAACTTGATCTAACGTGTTTAATAATAATAATATTGTTTCATGTAGGTAATCAGACATAGGAAGGGCCGAATTCTAAAACAGGATTGAATTTATGATATCAAGTCAGACCCCCCCTCCAGTCGTCGTTTCAACCAATCACAGTGCACCATAGCCTAGCTATCTAAAACTAGCTAAAACTCTGCACAAAGGCGACGATTTAGAATTTTCAAAAAATCATTTCTAAATACACACTTAAATACCAAAAGGAGAAAATACACATATAGGAAGATTTAATCCTGTTTGATAGTTCGGCACTCTTAATATACGGCAGTGCCCTGGTAGTCAAGTGGTTAACGCGCTACTCTGGTAATCCAGTTAGCATAGGGATCAAATCCCACAAATAGGTTCAAATCCATCCCAGTGCATGAATTTTTCTTCATTCATTTGAGTTTGTGACCACATCATAATAAGACTCTGAGGATGAGGTGGCAGAAAATGCTTTGAGCATTAACCTCGCTTGGTGGTTACCAACCACTTAACACTTTGTGCGCCAAGCCCAAAATCGTGATTTTCCCCTGGGGCCACGATACAAAGGATTGTCTCTCAATATGCTTCAAAACTAGATAGGTGAAAACCAAGCACACTCTGATCATCCTCAGGAGGCCACGCTTCAAATTCTCAATACAAAATACACAGTAGTGTGGCCCATACTGAGACACAATGCTTCAAAGAGAGGTCTAGTGTCTCTCAAAATGAGAGACGTGGCCCCAGCGGGAAGTCGCTGTCGCTCATATTGAGCGACGTGGCGCACAAAGTGTTAAGAGTGTTATTATTATGTTTTTCACCTTTATAGGGCTTGACCCGAAATTACCTATACGTCCATTCTGCGGATTATTATTAATACGTTCATATTATTACTTAAAGAAAGAAAACAAGAGGACGCATCGATTATAATTATTATTTGAAAATAACAAAGCCAATTCAATGTACAGTTGTACACCATGCAGGGTATTAGGTATTACAGAAGGTATGTATGTTCTAATATTTGACCTGGAAATCGTATGGAGAAGCGCAGGGAAAGAGCAGTTTTTAATTGTTGTAAAAAGAAAATAATTTTATGCAATAAAACCATTCATGGAGAAAAATACAATCCTCTTAGAGAGGGTACAAAAACAAAGTCCGCCGAGACTGGGGGAGGTATGGTCCATAGAGACTGGGGGGAGGTAGAGTCCGTATTTGGAGACTAGGGGGGGAGGTAGAGTTCGAAAATATCCGCAAAGCATGGAGGTGCTTGATCTGGATAGAGAGGGCACATACTTAGAGAATGTGAACCCAGACAATGCATAATAATTATTACATGGAGTTTCTGTGTTGGGTAAAAGTAACTGGAGTATGGAAAAAGGTATTATACTAAGTAGTTATATTATTTATACAAGACTAGCGGGTTACACCCGCCGCTTCGCCAGCCCATCAAACACACACAACGCACACACACACCCACCCACACACACCACACCACACACACACACCACACCACACACACACACACACCCACACACACACCACACACACACCACACATACACACCACACACCACACATACACACCACACACACACACATCACACACACACACCACACACACACATCACACACACCACGCACACACCACACACACACCACACACACACACACACACACACACACACACCATAAACACACACACACCATAACACACACCACACCACACACACCACCCACACACACACACACACCACACCACACACACCACACCACACACACACACACACACACCAACACACACCACACACACACACCACACACACACCATACACACACACACACACACAAAATGTCATTTAGGTTTGAAAAAAAAACCTGAATATTTTTTGTCGCCCATCTATTTTCTGGTCTTCCCCGGCGTAGCTCAAGAATGGCTCATCAGAATTTCGCGATCAATATGTCAAATTAAAGCCTAAACCCTTGCCTAAAACTTTCTCGCTCTGAGTTGATAGGTCGTCACTTCAATTTTCGAGAAAAAATGTCATTTAGGTCAAAAAACGTGAATATTTTACATGTTACCCATCCATTTTTTTACCTTACCCGGCGTAGCTCAAGAATGGCTCATCAGAATTTCGCGATCAATATGTCAAATGAAAGCCTAAACCCTTGCCTAAAACTTTCTCGCTCTAAGTTGATAGGTCGTCACTTCAAATTTCGAGAAAAAAATGTCATTTAGGTCAAAAAAACGTGAATATTTTACATGTTACCCATCCATTTTTTTACCTTACCCGGCGTAGCTCAAGAACGGCTCATCAGAAATTCGCGATCGATATGTCAATTGAAAGCTCAAACCCTTGCCTAAAACTTTCTCGCTTTGAGTTCATAGGTCGTCGCGACAAATTTCGAGAAAAAATGTCATTTATGTCAAAAAACGTGCATTTTTTTTGCGTCACCCATCCATTTTTATCCTTACTCATTGTAGCTTAACCTCAGGGAGATATAATCTAGCCTAGAAGAATTTCCTGATCCAAGCGGACCTATGTGCAAAATTTCAGGTTTCTCGGTCAAACGGTGTGGATTTGTATAAAGAACATACATACACACATACATACATGATTCAGGATTTCATCGCTCCGATGTTTCCTCATCTACAATGGTTGTACAATTTCTGGCACGTCGATGATTGGCAAGGCCTGCTGCTGACTTGAAGTTTCTATTGCATGGACACAGGAATGAATTGGTATCTTCTGGGGTAGGTGTCATGGTTGTTGTAGGTTGTGTTCCTATGTTTGCTTGTTCTTGGTTTCTGCTCGAGGTAATTCTTGTTTTGATAGGTCTGTATATGTTGTTTGCCACATTTGATTCTTCTGGGTGTTTATTACGTAGGTGGCTACTAAGTCCAGACTTGCTTTTGGCTGAAAATGGACAGTGCGGACATATCATATCTGTCGATTGGGTAGTATTGGTCGTAGCTTCTAGTTGTTCTTTGTGTTTTTGGCTTAAATGCGATTGGACATACTGTCTTCCAGTTCGCCCCTCTCGAAGAAAAGGGCACAGAGGACAGGACCACCTGTAGTTTTCTTCTTCGTTGTGCTTTTTCTGTCTGTCTTGTTGTTTCATATGTATTGTCGTTTTGTTGTTTTCATTTACTATTTCTTTTATTTTTTGTCTCCAAAGGTCCCGGTCTGCTGCCAGGTCACGCCATTTGTTGATGTCAATCCGTAGTGTCTTCAGGTCATCTTTTACAGTGTCATGCCATCTTTTCTTAGGTTTGCACCGAGCTCTGTTGCCGTTCTTAAGTTCTGAGAATGCTATTTGCTGAGGAACTCTGTCTGTACACATTCTGCTCAAGTGTCCAGCCCATCTTAGCCGGCGGATTCTGATCATGTCAGTTATGTTTAGTGTTCCAGCTTTTGTCAGAACTTCTTCGTTTGGAACTCTGTCTTGCCATTTGATTTTCAGGATGGATCTCAAGCAGCGCAGATGGAAGCTGTTTAATCTCTTATTGTGTCTTTGTAGTAGAGTCCATGTCTCTGAGGAATATAGTAAAGTACTGAGCACGATGGTATTATATATCATTAATTTAGTTTCAAGTTTTAAATCATGCGTTTTCCAGACTCTTGAGTTAAGACTTCCAAAAGCTCTGCTGGCTCCACTTATGCGAAGATCTATTTCGTCATTACAGTCACTATTTTTACTTATGATGGTCCCAAGATATTTAAAGGTGGATACATTTTCTAGTTTTGAGTCATCTATAAATATATCGTTTTCAACAGAGTTTACAAACATACATTTTGTTTTCCCTTTGTTTACTTCTAGTCCAAATTTCCGTGCTGTTGTAACAAAGAGGGTTAGAAGTTCTTGCAAATCTTCTGAGGATTCAGCCACAAGGGCACAATCGTCTGCAAACATTAAATCTTGTATTGTTTTAAGGGTTGTTTTTTGTTTTACTTTGGAGACCTCTTCTAGAAAACATGTTAGAATCAGTACGAAAAACAATTTTTACTCCGGTATTGGTTGAGTCTTTCATTTTCTTTACAATGGCATGCATATAAAGTAAGAAGAGAAGAGGTGCAAGGACACATCCTTGTTTTACTCCAGTTTTGACTTCAAATTCTTGAGCTTTGGACATTTCAATCATGACTGTTGCAAAGGTTCCACTGTACATAGATTTCAATAGTGCAAGTGTGGTCGGTGGACATTTAATGTTTTCAAGCATTTTAAATAACATTTCACGATTCACAGAATCAAATGCTTTGCTGATATCAATGAATGCAATACAAAGTGTGTTGTTTTGTTCTATTGTTTTCTCTACCAGCTGTCGTGTTGTGAAAGTCATATCGGCAGTTGACTTGTTTTTCCTGAATCCGCATTGTGTGTCAAACAGTATATTTTCCATGTGCTGTGATAGGCGATGGTAAATTATTCTTGATAGGATTTTGCTAGCAACAGATAGCAAAGAAATTCCTCGGTAATTATCACATTTTGCTTTTGAGCCTTTTTTGTATATTGGTATAACTGTGGCATTTTTCCAGTCTTGAGGGACTGCTTTTTCTTTCCAAATTTGAGTGAGCAGCTTGGAGAGCATAGATACAGTAATGTCTTCTCCAGCTTTAAACATTTCGGATGTAATATTGTCCTCTCCTGGGCTTTTATTGTTTTTCATTGCTGATATGGCTTCTTGAATCTCTCGGTCTGTTGGGGCTTCATCGCAGATATTGTTGTTGTTTTCTACAAAAAGTGATATTGCATTAGTGTCAACTGGATTTTCCTGGTTGTAAACTCCTTCAAAATGTTCTTTCCATCTTTTTAGTTGGTCAGTCTTGTTATGTAGTGGGGTGTTGTAAGCATCTTCAACTATATTGAGTGGTTTGAGTTTAGGGCCGACGAAGGAACGTATGCTTTTGTACAAGTTGTATGTATCTCCGTTGTTACTGAATTCCTGCATTTCCTTGGTTTTGTCTGTCCACCATTTTTCTTTAATTTCTCTAATTAGTTTTTGACTTTCTGCTCGTTTTGATGTATAGTATAGTTTGTTATTTTCATTAGGTTGTCTTAGATAGTTCTGATATGCTTTACTTTTTAGGTCTAATATGTTGCTAATTTCTGCTGAGTTTTCGTCATACCAGTCTCTTCTTTCATTTCGTCTTTTTGGTAGAGTTTCTTTCGCGGTTTCTATGAAAGCCTCTTTGAGTTGTTTCCACATTTCTTCCACATTCGAGTCATCAAGATTTGTTTTGCTTCTCAATGATGTTTTAAATTTATGTTGATAGTTTTCGTCTTTGAGGATTGAAGTTTGAAAACGGATGTTGGATGATTTCTTGGGTTTATGAAATTTTTTGACAGTCCACTTGAATTCAGCTTTTAGTAGTCTATGATCGGTGTCACAGCAGGCACCTCTCATCACGCGACAACGGAGTACATTTTTAAAGTCTTTAGATCTCACAAGAAAGTAATCTAGAGTGTGCCATTTATTTGACCGAGGATGTTTCCATGTTGTCTTATATTTTTGTTTCAGGTAGAACATAGTGTTTACGATGGTAAGTTGTTTTTCCATGCAAAACTGCAAAAGCATGTGTCCATTTTCATTTTTGTTTCCTAATCCATGTTTTCCCAGTATACCTTTCCAGAGGGAATGGTCTTGTCCTACTCTGGCGTTGAAATCGCCAGCTATGATTAGTTTCTGGTTATTTGGTGTACAGTCTACAATTTGTCTCAGGTTGGCATAGAAATTTTCTTTGTCGATATCACTGCTAGGAATCGTTGGTGCATAACAGCTTATAAATAATGTTTTGCTGTCTTTCTCATTTATGGTGACATGCATGAGACGGTCACTCACACAAACTGGGTTACTAATAGTTCCATTCGTCAAAAGTTTCGTTTTGCAGCAGATTGCTACTCCATAGTGATTTGGTTCGTCGGTTTTGCAACCTGACCATAGGTAACTATAACCCTCTTTTACTTCATCTAGTTGTCCGCTTTCTTTCAGGTGTGTTTCTTGGATGGCTGCTATGTCTATGTTGTAAGTTTTCATTTCTCTTGCAATGATTGCTGTCCTTCTAGGTGTGGTGACTGTTGACTTTGATTTTGAATCAAGTAGAGTTCTGACATTCCATGTTGCCATTTTTAATTTTTCATATTGTTTGGATTTTCTCTTACATTCATGAACAGCATCTGTGCCTCCCCCAGAATCCAAGAGGCAGACCAATTCTGGGTCAACTTGCGAATCTCCAGAAGAGGTGTGAGATTTTGAGCTCACCTGGGGTAAAAGTCCGTGTGTTTGCAAATGCGCCATAATTGTAACTAGTTACAATTATAGTTACATACATACATACATACACACATACAGACAGCTTTCTTTTATAGATATAGATGTTCCAAGTTTTTTTGTGGGGGACATTCTAAGACAAAATCTCAGATGAAATTCTTGAGGAAATCATATTCTTAAAAGTGATTTATTTTAGTATTATTATTAAATGCTTTATTAGATAAAAAGACATATATAATATATGCACAATACAAATGATTATTTTAAATATAAAAAAAATAGAAAATGGAAAAAATATACACATTAAAATGGAAAGAAATAGATAAATACATAATTATGTCCTAACTAAAGGGCGGGGTTCTTGCCTATGGCAATCTCTTCCACCCAACCCTTGGAAGCCATTGAAAACTTGGAAAACCTGTAAGCTGGCCTGGCTTGTCAGGGTTGGCCAGTTCTCTGTTTATAGTCCTCTAGTGAGACACTGGTCCTCATTCTTCTTTTCAACTCTCTCATCCTATAACGACCAAAGAATTGTTTATGAAATATTTCATTTGATAAAATGTTTTGAATTATATTTAGAAAAACAGAAATCGTCCAGCGAGGCTAGAACTTGTATGGGTGACCATTTCAAACCTCTTGCTGGCAACTCAGGCTGGGTGAAATTGAAAAAGAAACAGAAATTGTATGTACTCGTACAATAAATTTGGAGTACCGACTGATATACACATGAAGATGTCGGGAAATGTTCATAGTGCAGCTTCATTCTGTAGGTAGATGTAGGTGTAGAAGAATTTCAGCTCGAATAGAATTCACCCCCACATTATTGCTAAGTCAATTTTTCAACAGCATCCTCTTCCTACACTCCTACAGTGAGAAGTCGTCATATATGAGATGAGAAGCTTTCTTGTCTTTCTGATTAAAATTCGCAATAAACAAATTAATATTCCCTTTCTTTTCAACAATCTCTTCAACAACTTGAGATCTGAGAGAATAAGGAATTCCCATTTTAAAACTTTTAACACCGTTTCTCATTCTGGAGTTCCTCTTAGACCGGGGTTCCCAAACTTCCTCAAGCCAAGGACCACTTTTGAATTTCATAATTTTCCACGGACCACTAGCAGTGGGTACTTTCAACAAAAGTTAGAGGATTTTTTTATTTGTAAGGATGATTCTTTTGTTTTGTTTTTGTTTTTGTTTTTTTTTTTTCTTTAGGGACCGCCTCGCGGACCACTTGAAACCTTCTCGCAGACCACCAGTGGTCCGCGGACCACAGTTTGGGAACCCCTGTCTTAGAGCAATGCAGTATTTAACTAACATCAAGTCAATCTAGACATGCAATTTCATTTACATCTTTGTTAACTCCTAATGCTTGATAGTAGATAATAATAATAATAATTCAATTTTATCTCTAAATGTAATTAATAATTAATAAGTAGCTAGCGAGAATTCATAGGTAGGTGTACTTAGAATTTAGTTTTATTTTTACCAGGCGTCTCTTTACTATCCAGGGCATTCGAGACGAGGCTTTTACCTCCGTTTGCTGGAAATTCACAAACTAGCTACTGGAATTAACTTAACTCAGCCTGAACGGGGCCGGGAATAGCCCGCATCACGAGGGTTCGAATTCGAATGGCCATCTATTCAAGTCCTAACCTCAATGTAATCTAATCCGTTTCAAATGATCTAGAATTCTCGATTCTAGAATACCTAGCAGCTAAAATAAACGTCAAGTGTTTAAAGGGCTAGTCTGGTAATCCAGGTAGCGTAAGGAACCGTTGGTTCGAATCCCACCCAGTGCATGAATTTTCTAAGTTCATGTAATTGCAACAATACCAAGTTGCTTTTGAACATAATTAAAAAAAAAAAAAAAATGATAATAGTGCCTTTAGATTCGAGCACCGGACCTGTAAGTTGGGAGACCTCGATGATCGATCCATCAACTGAAGTTGGCAATTTCTTACCTCTTCTTACCTAGAACTTTAAAAAGTTTTGCTGAAAATTTCCCTGCTCAACTTATGAGCCATTAGACTTAGAGGAATTTCTATTCAAAAATGAGTGCTCCGTATTTTTATCTTTTTTTTAAAGTCTCTTGTTCTATACTTTTTATAAGCAGCTTTGTTTTTGACAAAATAAATAGCGCCAGAGAGCGTGAAAAAGAGGGTGGAATAGAGAGAGAGAGAGAGAGAGAGAGAGAGAGGAAGAGAGAGAAGAAGAGAAAGCAAAAGAAGGTAGAGTGAAACAGCTAGACCTGCTAGACTGAGGGAGACATTGGAAAAAATGAGAAATAGAGGCAATTGAGGGAGATGAGAGAGATAATTATGAAAGAGGTAGACTATTTAAATAGAGATAAAGAGAGAACAAGAGAGAGAGAGAGAGAAAGAAAGAGAGTGTAGTGTCAAACAGCTAGACTGAGGGAGACATTGGAAAAAATGAGAGATAGAGGCGATTAAGGAATACGAGTATGAGAGAGATAAATGTGAAAAAGTGAGAAAATTAAAAAAGAGAGAAAGAGTCTGAATAGTCAGTAAGAGAAGAGAAAGATAAGCAAGAGAGAAACAGGGAGATGAGACAGAGAAATATGAAAGAGTGACACAATTAAAATAGAGAAAAAGAGAGTCAACGGAAAGATGAGAGAGAAAGAAGATACAGAGAGAAAAGAGGTAACAATAAAAGTCTAGGAAGGAGAAAGGGAGTGAAACGCGATTGAGGTATATGAGAGAGCAGTGGCGGCTCGTCGGGTGAAGACACTGAAGACATTTTCACCTAATTTTGAACAGTGAAAACACTACTCATAATCCCTTGAACATGGCACAATTGATCCAACTCAAAGAAAAAAAAAAAAAAAAAAAAAAGAGTAAGCTTTGTGTAAAATAGATCAATGCTGCTTAACATTTCATGTTACTTTCCAAGGAGAACACCAAATGTGAAGACAATTCGAAATTGTCTTCAGTTGTCCTTGAATCAACCAATCAGAGTTGAGTATTTCCAAGTAGGTATCATGAAATATTAGGCAAGAACTATATCTATGTAATATGCTACTGAGGACAGTCTTCAGTTGTATTCAGTTTACATTATCTACACGACCTCATACGAAATGTCACGAAGCCACATACCATGTGCGATGTCATGTGTTTTTGATATTAACATTGTTGCCAGTAGCATTATGCCAGACCTAGGAAACCAGTCAATGATTTAGCCTCACATATCTAGCACAATCTTGTAATATTAAAAAAAAAAAAAAAATAATAATAACGTAGGCGTTAGGAAAGCAGGATTTTGTGTCAGGAATTTTGGATATTATTTCTCATTTTTTGGGTTCTAGTTTTGTACATAGTTCCTAAACGATAGCCGATACCAATAAATTTTAACTATTTATGTATCTTGTCAACTATAGTCTTATAAAGGACATCTCGATTGAAGTCAAATCTCGGAAATAATTATTTAATGTAGGTACCGAAATTGAGCCAAATAAGATAATCTGGTATCTAGTTGTTCCAAGAAGTTTTTAAATAGGGACAATGGTGGTACTGTTTAAGATCCTGACTATGGAACCACTTTTAAAAAAATCATGAAATTAGACGTGTTGAAATGAAATTCTCAAGAGAAAATTCTGTTCAGGCGGTGTAGTATTATTTTTTCAAATAAATAAATACGTCTTACATGATTTGAGGGATTTCTTTAAATTTAAAATATAGCTCTTGAAGTTTGTAGAAATTTAGCTATGAAATTAACTTGGCAACATTGTATCTCTTATCTTTAGAATGTAAACAAAACTTGTGGCGCACTTTTTAAATTTTATTAGATTATTTTCAAATCGTTTCAACGGTAATCAAGTGACTTTTAATTGGTGTAACTAATTAATAAAGTTATTTCCCAGTATTTGATACAGGATAGAAACATTTTCCCTACCTGATCTGACCTGTGCTTTTCATAATAAGTTGAATATGAAGTAGCTATGTACTTCTTTCAGTGTCAGAAATAACATTATAATTATGCAGGTAGCTAAGCACACAGCTTCCAGTGAAGTAGGTACTTAAAATTATAAGGCAATATCTGTGTTTTTCATAAATAGTCATTTAAACATCAATGGTAACACAAATTTAAGCTGATTTTATATTTGTAGTAAGTATGTTTTCTTAGATTTATTTTGTAATCTGGTGGTGGATTTTCTTGCAGTTTTGGATTGTAATTTTTAGTCTTCAACTAACTTTCTTTCCTTCCCAGTTCTAACCCCTCTTTAAAATGTTGTACCTACCTATCTACTGAGGTATAATCCTAATATTTTTATTTTAATTCCGTTTTACCAACTTTTAGTTAATATTTTTTATTAAGATGAATGAATACCTAAATATTTTTTATTAAGATGAATATTTCAAAGAAACAATGAGATTCCCACAAAATCATGGGGTTCAAACATTAAAAGTAACCCCATTCAGATTAAGAAGTAATGAGTCTAAGAAAGATATTATGATTACTGGATGTCCAATTTCTCCAATTACTATGTATAACCACCACTAAAAAAGTAAAGCAAATGCCTGCCCCACAGCCATACAGTTCAAGCCTGAATGGCTTATGAAAAATGAATGGCTGTGTACCAGCTCAAGTGTTGACAAATTGTTCTGCTGGCCTTGTTTATTCATTAAGTACCAAGTGTTCTCCAAAAAAAGTACCTATAAAAACTTATATGATGCAAAACTGGTATGAGAGAAAATCATGCTCTGCAGGGAAACAGCCATAACTTACAATGGGCTGTGTTTATGAGACCATAAGAACTAAGATCTGATAAATTAATAATTTTATTTTTTCAATACTTCTGGGTATAATTTGTCTTCACCTAGTCTTGAAGTCAGGAGCCGCCACTGTGAGAGAGAAGAGAAGAGAAAAAGAATTAGATGGAAGAGTGACGGAGACGAAGATACAAGTGATGTTTGTCATGCTTTTGACTTGTGAGTAGTTAATAGTAAGC
Source organism: Bactericera cockerelli (assembly GCA_024516035.1). Taxonomy (NCBI): domain Eukaryota; kingdom Metazoa; phylum Arthropoda; class Insecta; order Hemiptera; family Triozidae; genus Bactericera; species Bactericera cockerelli. The sequence continues at coordinate 33,381 of JAMCCL010000376.1, forward strand.
ACAGACGTAAAGAGAGCTTACATACATACATTGTCAGGGACTTGAATTAGGGAATGACGGCAAAATCAAAAAATAAAACAAAATAATAATAAATAAATAAATGGAGGACAAATCTGTAGACCAGTTTGGAATACTCATACTGACTAGCTTAAAGTGGGCATGGACTATCCACCAATCACAGCGCTCCATACAATACTTTCCACCAATCACAGTGCTCCATACAAAACTTTCCACCAATCACAGGGCTCCATACAAAACTTTCCACCAACCACAGCGCTCTATACAAAACTTTCCAACAATCACAGCGCTTCATACAAAACGTTCCACCAATCACAGTTCTCCATGTAATGTTGTGATAGGTTTGTCCGCTTTGTGAGCACCGACCTCAGAGGCTTGATCGATAAGGCGGCGAACTTGTAACCTGGAGGTCCGTGGTTCAACTCACAAGTTAAGCAAAAAATTAGTAAAACGAGTTTGAATAGTTGTGACAACACGAAAGTGATTAACACAAATATGATATTTTTTCTGCTTTGAGCTATGAGTCAACAAATTAACTATTCATCACAGTCACAGTTATGTAAAATTACCAAACTTAACCTATTTACATTTTAAACTTTTTAGAGCAATAAAATTGTAAAGTACCGGGGCCTGAAGTATTCCTTGTCTCATAATTCCAATGTTTGGTTAACGTTCTTCTTAGTCAACGTCTTATTTGTTTGCAAGAAAGTCTTCTAATTCCCCTAAAACAGAGCGAAATTTCCTCTTAGCAAGTCAGATTGTTCAAAATGTTCAACTTACTGTGTCGCTTGTGTTTTTGTACCTACAGGAAAATATTTCCGTCGACTTTGAAATCCTCAGTATTAAATTTTAACTTGAGATAATTTTTTAATTGTTTTTAAATTGTACTTGTACAAAAGCATACGTATAGGCAAGCATATTTCTTTGTTGTCATTACAACATTCATAACCTCCACTACCTATCTTATATACAAAAACACTGTCAATTGTGGACACAATACTTCCTCGTGACTGTTTCACATTGTATGCACGTCCGAATTTGAGATTTTATACTAAATTACTTGTATCACCAAAACGGCTGAACTGATTTTCTTCAAATTTATATGGTAGAAAACCGTTTTTTATACATTCTAGAATCCACAAAAAATTCTGTATCGACAAGAAGTAGACCGTATTTTTTGACTTTTTTGTCAAAAATTTCGGATAAATTTAAATATCATATTCAAATTTTATTTAATTATAAAATAAATATAAATAGCCTATATAAAACAATAATATGCATATACGTACAAAATTTCATCAAAATAAGGTGTACCGTTCATGAGATATAAGCGTTTAAGTAAAAAGTTAGTGGTCAGGCGCATGGTCTCTTTCACCTAGAACCGCAGGTACGAATTTGATGAAAAATGGGACCATCTACAGAACGTCTCCTATGTGTGCTAAATTTCATCAAAATCCGTTGAGTATTTTCTGAGATTAGCGCGTTACAAGGAATCGTTTTAACAGACCGACGGATCGACAGACCGACAGTCCGGAAGACGGACACAAAACCAAAGTTGCTCAAGAGGTTATAAAACGTCCAGAAATATGAAAAAAATTGAAATCGGAACAAAAAATCTTTTTTTTTTTTACAAAAAACGAACACAATACTTCCGATTTCTAATATTAGAAATTTCTCGGAAGTAAAAAATCTCGTTATTTTCCTCTGATTTTACAATATTTGGAAGAGGATGCCATGGGCATTAGCGTGTTATTTTGCTAAACATGGGTCCGGAAATGGACCCTAATAGGGATAGGCAAACCCTAATGTGGGTTTGCCTAGCTTTAAGTATTCTTACTTAAAAATTTAATCATTAAGTAAGGAATAAGTATATTTATTGAAGGGGAATAACCCTATACAAACAACAGAAACACGAAATGGTAACACTTATGAAAATAGTAATAATAAATTACAAGTATAAGTTTTAAAAATATCACAGTAAATATGGAAAAAATGAGCTGTCACAATAATGTTTGAGAAATAGCATAGAAACAATAATAAATAAATAAATAACTCAGTTGTTAAGCACACTTGTCATGCGGAAGGTCCCGGGTTCGATCCCTCGGGCCGACAAAAATTTGTATTCTAAATTTGGTTACGATTGTTTGTAAGGGATACCTTCCGGTGCGCTAGTGTTGACCCAGCACCTAAATGGGAAATATTGTGTCACTTCTCGCCCATCAGAGGGGAGGCATACTACGGAATGGGCATGCTACAACACAGACCACAAGTGTCTACAGTAGCTCCTGTTTCATGGCTACGAAATAAAAAAGCTGTGAAACACTCATCTTAAATAACCATTTCGAAATTCGCACGGTTTAGTTACCTGAAGTCTTTTCAACTACGTAAATTTATCTCAAAAAATTCCTGCCCCGCTGGGAATCGGACCCAGGTCACCATGCGTACAATGCCTAGCGCGCTAACTCACTCTGCCACGGTGACTACTGATATGACCATGCAGTTGAAAGCGATGTTAAATTTTTGTTTAAAAAAACGCTTGCATACGAGTCTGCAACCATTGGGACATTTTCATCTTTACTAATATCGTTACATAATATCGTTACATAATATCGTTACATAATTTCGTTACATAATTTCGTCACAAAATTTTGGTTATGTGCCAGAGCAAAGACATGAAAATGTCAAAAGAAAAATGAAACACGAAATTCCAATTAATTTTTTTTTTTTGCATAGGGCCTCCCATCATAATGATGCTTCATGGACTCCATGGTGCGTATTTGATATTTTTCCCTGATCAGAGGCTGAGTGCGCAACATAATAATTGAGCTTACTCCAATTAGAAAATTGTAGAGCCCGATTTATTTCTATAATTGACTTGGAATACTTGTACATGTGCAGGGATTTTCCTGGGAAAATGTATTGTAGCGGATTTCAATGTATTATATTATAACATAATGAATCTGATACGCAGACTTAACAATGTGTTCATTCAGAGAAATGGAATGATAACACAGATCTAATCCGAAACAAACTGAAAGGAAGAAATTGATTGGGAGATACACAGAAAATATAAAAGGTAAGAAAGTAAAATAGAATAGAGCTTTGCGGAACCAATAGTGAGAGAGAAAGGGAGAAGGAATAAAATAGAATAGAGCTTTGTGGAACAAATAGTGCGATAGAAAGGGAGAAGATATAAAATAGAAAAGAGCTTTGAGGAACAAATAGAGAGAAAGAAAGGGAGATGAGATACAATAGAATAGAGCTTTGAGGAACAAATAGTGAGAGAAAAGGAGAAGAGATAAAATAGAATAGAGCTTTGAGGAACAAATTGTGAGAGAAAAGGAGAAAAGATAAAATAGAATAGAGCTTTGAGGAACAAATAGTGAGAGAAAAGCAGAAGAGATAAAATAGAATGCAGGGAAGAGAATAGTAACAATATAAAAGAGCCTTGAGGAACAGATAGATAGAGAGAGAAGAAATACAATAGATTAGAGCTATAAGGATTAACAGTTGAAGGTAGAGGAGAATAGAAAAAGAACTCACGCAAAACGAGAATATAAAAAATGCAACAAAAATGACAAATGAGAGAAAAATTCTCAGAAACTGCTCAATTAGATAAATAAAAAGTGGGGAGAGGGAGAAATGATGAAAGTATGAAGAATTAGACTAATACTAGGAAATAGGAACAGATATTATAGAAGAAAGAAAGAGATATAAAGAAAGAAGGGGCGCCGGGTGTAGAGATAAAAGTAGGTAGCAGAAATAAGACTTACTAGGAAACTGGAAAAAAGGAAAGGTATCGAAGAAAGAGAGAGATAGAGAAAGAGATGGATGGATAATGATAAAAGCAGGTATGAGAAGTAAGTAATAACACTGTTTGTAAGAAACAGGAAAAAGACAAATATAAATAGAGAAAGAGAGGGAGAGAAAAGGAAGAGAAAATGATAAAAGTAGCAGAAGTAACTCTGTTAGAAGCAAACAGGAAGACGAGGGAGATACACAAAAGAAAACAATAAAAGAGAGACAGGAGTGTCACAAGATCATTGATATTAATGGAGACATTTTAGAATTAGAATTCTCTGTCTCACTTTTCTATCTTGTTTTTCTGTCTTCATCTCACTCTAATCTCCATCTTCCTCCATTTCCTTATTTCCTCCATCTGGTTTATCTCTTGATACTTCCTTATCCCTCTACCGTAGCTACACGACACATCTTTCTTCTTAATATTGACTTGATTAACCCATTTCTGTATTGGTACATGAACTTTAAGCGAGACAAGTAAGTTTTAGAAATACAAAGGTACCTTATATAAAAAAAATCCAAAGTGTACCTAAACTAGCCGAAGTGTGATGGGAAACAACAAAAATAGTTTTAAAGTACTTACTCGAAATATACTT
>JAMCCL010000377.1:0-37760 GCA_024516035.1 Bactericera cockerelli
GGTTAGGGATGGGGTAATAGGGATAGGGAAAATGGGATAGGAAAAGGGATAGGGTAGGGTGGGGAAAGGGATGGGGATGGGGATAGGGAAGGGATAGGGATAGGGATGGGGATAGGGATGGGGGATGGGATGGGGGATAGGGTAGGGATAGGGATGGGGATAGGGGAAGGGAGAGGGGGAGAGAGTGAGAGAACCCAAATTTGACACTTTGTGAATGCGCTTTTTTCAGCCTTTCCCTTCCATACTCTTTCTACTGCGCGTCTTTTTTTCTCCAGTTTCTCTCCACAGGTCCCCCTTAAAAACTTTGTCTCTCCATCTCATTTTTGGTATTTACACCAGAGAAAAATTCTGAAAAATTTTCATATCATAGGCGGCGTCTTTGGAACGAAGTAGCCGACAGAAAAGGGGGAATGACTCAGCATTCTACCACTGTCTTTTACGAGGAGGTAATAATTGACAAGGGCCCCCCAAAACCAACCAATGCTTTTACTCCAAGTTTTATAGTCCCCCAACCAAAGCTGGTCTACCCCCCTGTTTATACCCCCCCGTAGACTTTCCTAGCGGAGAAAAATTTCCCAATACCGTCTCCAAAAGTAACTTTAAATCCGGCCCTTCAAAATACTAAAAAGAGAGATTGTAGGTAGCGGTAGCGGTTAGCCATGCGGGAAGTATTGGTCGGTATTTTTTTCTACGGGGGCAGTATAAATTTCAAAAGGACAATGGGCCTCTTTGTCATTTTCGGGGCCCTCGTTCTTTTGGGGGTCCTGTGTTCTTTTACTTTAGGGGCATTAAAATCACAACTGTCAAAACCGAGGGGGGGGGGCGTTTTTTCTAAAAATTTTTTTTTTCGGAGTTATGTCCCCCGGGTTTTTTTGTTTGCATTGGAATTTTTTTAGTAGTCCCGTGGCCGAGTGATGGTTTTCGAACCCGGGCTTTTTTATTTCTGAAACTGAAGACCCTACCTACTAAAAAATTTTTTTTTTTTAAGGATGAGTGTTTCACGTCTTTTTTTTTCGTAGCATGAAAACAGTAAACACTTTTTTAACGCTTGGGTCTTGTTTTAGCTGCCCATTCCGTAGTATGCCTCCCTCTAGGGGGCGAAAAAAGTACACAAATTTTCCCATTCGGGTTGGGGGTCAACACGAGCACCGGGAAAGGGTTTCCCCTTACAACAACAGAAAAACCAAAATTTGAATGCGATTTTTTTGTCGCTGGGGGATCAAAAAGGGCCTTTTCCGCATGACGAGAGAGTGCTTAAACCACTAGCAAGGGCGCGTCCATACATATAGTTAATACGGCTGCACTGCTATAGAATAACTTTAAAACGAATAATTGTACCTAAATTACGAAAGTGTAATCCCAAAGTGCGAAAAAAATTCCCAAAAACATAATGCACTTTGACTGGACAATATTTGAAAAATAAACCCCAAGTTCTGTCATTTACAAGTAATGGAACAAAAAATTAAACAGTGCTTTTATAAACTTATAATATAGTTTCTGTACATATTTCTGTTTTTTTTTACAAGTATAACTGCCAATTGCCAAATAAAATCCAAACAACAAAATTCCCCTTGTTTTGAAAAACATTTGCAAATAAATCAAAAAAGTTGTTTTTTTAAAAAATTTTTTTTTTCCCAGTTGATAAGAAGCGTGCGCAACCCAAATTTTGGGGAACAACAAACAGCATAAACCACAGCAAAAAAAAACCCGTGAGCCAAAAACTATGAAAGGCTTTGAGAAAAAAAAATAGCAAAGATTACATATTCACGAAACAAAAAAAAAACTAATTACACAGCTGGAAAATACGCGGGAAGCCAAAGAAACAGTCATAAAGGCCAAAAAGCTAATGCCAACAATCTGAAGAGAAAAAAAATAAATTAGCTAAAACTCTACCAGCCTTAACGTCCATAAAACCGCGCCAATCCCCTCATAGGGCGCCGCCCCCGAATCCCGTTTTTCAAAAAATTGGCGGGGGGCAGGGGGGTGAACCGGGCTACTGAATTCCCACGACCGTTTGTACGCTATGTAAATAGACATAGAATAAATAATATTCCGTAAAAACTTTTTCTCAAGTTTAAGTCCCCCGGGGCTATACTTTTTTTTCATGAAAGTTGATAAAAACATCCTAATTTTTGCAACCCCCTCTTTAACATGTAGTTTTTCAAAGACAGAGGTTTTTCCCTAAAACAAGGGGGGGGTTATATACACCCAATCGAAAAGGGGGAAAATTTTCCCCCAGATTCACTGAAAACTGCTGCCAAATTTTCATCCCCCCCCGTTCTGTGTGCGCCCCCGAAAGCTTGCTTCTTCCGGGGTTTTAATTCAAGTGGTCAACCATCAAGTTTGATCCACTAGCGTTTCTTAACTTCAAATGATCTGACAAAACTGGTGTATTCAACTGCTGGCTTAAGGTTGGGGTTTGAAACCTGGCCGGGTGGAAAAAAGTCCCCTCCGAAAAAGGAATTGGGGCGGAAATGGCTCAAAAGGTAAAAAAAAGGGATTAAAACATGTGGTACTAGGGGGCTGGCCCCCCGACTAAAAATAACATAAAATTCATAAAAAGCCCCTATCTATGACGACTATGTCAACTCTAGCGAAAAAAAAAGTATGTCAAGTGGACTTCAAGTTCAAAATTATCCTGAGAGTAAACAAACACTCACAATCACAGCTTAACCTCAAGAACTTCACAAAGTACAATTCCCGTTTTTTTGTTATTGATGTAAAAAAATATTATTTTTAAATCGCAACGACTTAAAACATTACATTTAATCACTATACATTTTTTTGATTATTGACCTGAAAATGTTTTTTTTTTCTTGACGGCGGTGTTTGGCTTTTTTCGATGAGATACAGGGGGAACTCATTTACTTTAATTTTTTTTGGGGTAGGTTTTTTATAAGTAAAAAAACATATTTAACTTTTTTCAAAAGGAAGGGGCCCAAAAAGCCCCGGATATTCGAGTGCATTTTTTGTCTAGTCCCAATTTACAATAAGATTTTGTGTATAAGAATCTAGAATATGCAAAGATTAAGACTCGACGTTTCCTACACACTAATGATTTGCTATCCCCCCCATAATAGTTTCTCATTAATTCAGACCCAAAATTTAAAAAAAACAAAATCGAGAAAATAAAAAGGGAAAATAAAAAAGAATGATAAAGGAAAATTACTTACATCTCCCGAAAAGTACAAAGGGGAAAGTAAAAAGGAATTCAGAGTATATGAAAAAATAAATAAAAATACTTATTATTAGATAGATCTTAAAATCATAACTTAAGCATTTTTTTTTCCCCATTAAGACAATAGAAAAATCAAAAACCCCCTAAGAAACAACCGACCCCCACTGCGGGCAAGCAACCCCTCATAACTCCCCCTTAATGATAAGGCCTTTCTGTAAAACCCAAAAATTAGTATTTAAATCCCTACCCCAAAAACAAGCTCCCAGATAACCCAATACTGATAACGAATCCCCCAATCAAAACCTCGGCATACCCCCCGGGACTTACTTTGGGGCCCCCCAAGTGCATAGTTTTCATGCATAAGGTTCAGAGAAAAATTTTTTGGGGCCCAAAAAGGGAATGCAGACACAGGGGGGACATTTTGTGTTTAACGTTGCCCCCCCACTTGTATTAAAAGGGGGGGGAACCCTATTTTCCGTGACGTAAAAAAGGGAGATGGTGGAGAAAATGGGATTACCCTTTATAACATTGTTTAGAATTTAAAATTTTTTCCCCCCAAAAAGGGAAAAAAAAGGGGTGGGTATGAATACGGGGGGGCAAATTAAAAAAAAAATTCTTGGTTTAAGAGCTAAACCAACGATTGCAATCAAAAAAAATTTTCAAAAAAAAAAATTCCCCCCCCTTTTTTGGAAAATTTTTTTTTTTTTTAAAAACGCTCTAGATTTTTCCCCAAAAAAAATTTTAAAAATATGTTTTGAATTTTTTTAATAAAGGGGATTGACTTTCAAACTATACTTTTTTTTTTAAAATAAGCAAAAAAAAAAAAAAAACAAAAAGCCCCCAGGGGGGGGTTTTTGGGGAAAGCCCCCCACCTAAAATTTTGGTCACGTATTTTAATTTAAAATTACCCTGTATTATAGAAAGGGGGAATAAAGGAAAACAATGAATGGGCTGTGGACTTTAAAAATTTAATTTCACCTTTTGGGAAAAAAACACCCAGCTATGGGGACACTTAAGTTTTAAAAGTTTTTTTTTTTTCAGCGGGGGAAAAATTTTTACAAAAATTTTTTGCATTAAAAGTTTTTTTTTTTTTCCAGAAAAATGAAATACTTTAAATTTTTTTTAAAAAAAATACATAAAATAGACTTAATATTTTTTTTTTTTATGTGAAAAACTGTTTTTTAAAATACAGGGGGGTCCCGTTTACAGATGAAAATTTTTTTTAGGGTGGGGTTCACCCCCCCGGGGACTTATATACAAATTGGGCAGGGGGGGGTTTTTGTTTCGTTAAATTTTTTAGGGCCCAAAAAACCCCTTTTTTTTCCCACGGGTCTAGGGGTCACTTAATTTTTTGAACTTTTTTTAAAGAAAGGGTACCCAAAAAAAAAAATTTTTGACTTCTGTTGGATATTTAAAGTTTTTTCCCCCCTTGAAATACAGGGGTTGCAAAAAAAATTTTAAAAAACCCCCAAGAGTTTTTTTAATCATAAGTTAAATACTTTTCAAAAATTTTTTTTTTTTTCCCCGTTTTCCCTTTCGTGAATTTAGAAAACTTTTTCAATTGAAATTTTCTGCGTATCATAGGGGAAAAAAAAAAACCCCCTTTCATTTTGTTTCCTAAATACAAAGTTTTTCAGACGCGTGAAGGGGAAAGAATGAGATACGCCTTTTCAAAAGGCCCCAAAAGGGGAAAACCATCTTTCAAAAATTTTTAATCCCCCGGGGCTATTTCATTTTTTAAAAAAAACCGTGCCTGAAACGGTCTGTGTGACTAAATTTTTTTGCCCCGCTGCAAAATTATTTAAAAGAAAAAATTTTTTGATACTTTTTGTTTTTATTAACCAACTATTTTCAAACAAATTTTATTAAAAAACAAGGCGATTTTTTTTGTTCGGTTTGGGAAAAGAAAACCACAAGCCCTTTTAAAACCCCGCCCTTGGGTTGCTACAAAAATTTTTTTGGGGGCTTTTTATTTTTATTTTTCCCGTGTTGCAAGAATGTAAAAAAAGTTTGTATTTTTTTTTAAAAAAATAAAACAGGGTTTACTTTTCACCAACCCCTTATCAGTCCCTTTTTTTATATTTTTTTACAAATTTTTACCCTTTCATTGTAAAAAAAATGTAAATAAAGCTTGGTTTCCAAATTTTTTTTAAAATTTTTAAAAAAAAAAAAGATTAATAATAATAGTTTTAAATTAAAGGTTTTGGGTTTTTGAGTTTTAAAACCCCAATTTTTTTTTTTGGAAATTTTTTTGTTTTTTTTTTGATTCAAAATTGTGATAAAAAACAAAAAAAGAAAAATTTTTAATTTTTTTCTAAAAAAAAAATCATAATTTTGTTGGGAGCGCAGAAAATCTTTCTCCCGTGTATTCTTTTTTCCCAAATTTCACCCCTTTGGGTTTTGCTTTCGTTGAAAAATCTTTCATTTTTCCTCATGATAAAACCCGTGATTTTCCCAAACCCTTTTACTAAAAGTTCACAAAGACCGACCATGTGGAATGATTTAATTTTTCCCCCTTTTTAACATCCCCCGGCATGTATTTATACCTCAAAATAAACGGCCAATTCTGTTTAAAATCAGAAATTGGAATTTCCAACCTGATTCAAAGTTTTTTTGAGCTTTGGTGTACGCGTTCCATTTATCTTTTTTAAAATATATAAATGGAGCTTTTTTTTTATAAAAACTAAACATAATAGGGTATTTTTTTAACTAGTGATACCAGAATTGCAATTGGGAAAGTACTCTAAATTCACGAAAGGAAAACAGGAAAAAATCAAATTTTAGAAAAAGTTTGAACTATGATTAAATACTCGGTCTTTCAATATTTTTTATGGGAACCAACTGCATCAAAGGGAAATAGCCCTAATAAACCATACATGAAGTCAAAAAAATCATTACTGGAACATTTCTTTAAAACGGCAAACGTCTAAGAACCTCTAGACTGTGGGAAAAACAGGGATTTGCATAACTCCTTTACGAAGCAAAAATGCCCCCCCCTGCAAATTTCGTCATATGAAAAGTCCACGTGGCTGAACCTACCCTCAAAAATTTTCATCTTTTAAAAAACGGAACAACCCTGTATAATAAGTATTATTTCGTGGATCGTATTCCCACTCAATGCCTGATTTTCCTCTATTAATTTGGAGTAGCGACCACAATAATAAATAAGACTAAGGGTTATTGATGCTGAAAATACTTCGTCTTGTGGTTACCTTCACCTAAAGGTATTCCATTATACTGACATTAACATTATGATGGTGGTGGGGTTTCGAAGACATACGAAAGGGATATAATTTTGATATATGATACTTTTTCCTCTTTTCCAAAAATGTTTTCAATTCCTGAAACAAGCAATTTAGCATGGAACTTTCAGGATAGGAGGAAAAACGGAATTAAAACAGGGGCCATTAGAAATTGTAATTCAATTTAAAAAATATCGTTGAAACGATGGTCGTTGAGCGGGCAAAAACAAAAATCAGAGTCCGTAACTACCTGTAAATGTACGAAATAAAGAAAGCTTTTGAAACACATCTCTTTTTAAAATAAAAATATCAGTAGATCATCACTAAAACAAATGCTGGAACACTTTAGAAAAATACTTTTGGACAATAAACTCTCACGCACATTTTCAATTAAAAAAAATTCATACGATTTAAGGAGATTGTACTGAAAAGGGGGGAAAAAAAAAAATGAAAACGAAATAACAAATATGTTAAATTCATTGCTGTCAACTTATGAACTGTTTCAAAAGAAAAGTTGAGGAAGAAAAATAAAAAATTTGAAGGACTTCAAAAAGTTTACTCAAAATTTAAATAATTTTCTTCTTGAAGAGTCCAAAAAAAAGAAATTTTTTCAACAATTGCGTTCAATTTATCGTCAGAATAAATTCGACAAGATACTGCAGCATTTTTATGTTTGGATGAAGGTGAAATTCGGGTGACGTTTTAGAAAAGTTGTAAATCAATTAGCAAAGAAATTTTGGAGAAATTGGATGTGGAATAATCCTTAAAAGAAAAATTAAAATTTAATGAAAAAAATTGAAAACTTTCAAATTGAATTATGGAGTTAAAACTGAATAGTTTAAAATTAGGAATCTGTTTTGACCTCTCTTGTATGAAAAATTGGAGCCTCTTGTAAAATCTAAATCATCAAAGAAAACCACCATCGGAGAAGATTGAAGAAGCAACCCGGACTTCCCGTTCCAATAGAATAATGTCAAAGCGTGATTTGGTTTTGGAGCTACATCGTCCTGCTAGAAAATTATTTCCCCACCGGAGAACTCTACTTCGCCCAAAGTTCTGATCTTTTCCAAGCTGTCTTGTGGGAAAATGATTCCATTGCCATGAAAATGATGGTTATAAATACATACTTACCTGCATCAACTGCTTCTCCAAGTTTTCTTACTGTGCGCCGTTGAAAACAAAACGAGTGCTGAAGTTGCCAAGCAGATGGAAAAATATGTTCTAGAAAAGTTGAAAACCTAAAATGATCCCCAAACCCCCTTGCAAACGGATGCTGGCAAAGAGTTTTTTGGCAACCATTCCCCAAACTAATGCAAAAATATAACATTACCCATTTCAGTACATTTTCTCCCATGAAGCTGCTATTGTAGAGCGGTTTAATCGAACTTTGAAAAATAAAATTGTGGATTGAATTTAATTTACTTGGTTCGTACAGATGGTTGGATATTTTCCAAATTTGTGTTTTACCTACAATGCCAGCAAACATCGCTCTTTGGTATGGCACCCAAAGATGTAAACTCTTAAAAATCAAGTCTTGTAGCTCTTCGTTTTAACAAACCCAAGCAAGTTCCCAGATAGAAATGGTAAATTTAAACTAGGTGTTGTACGAATTTCCAAAGTTAAACATTTGTTTCAAAAGGTTATGAGGCCAACTGGAGTTATGAAGTTTTTCGGGGTGGTTAAAGGTAGGTCTTTCTTTTCCCAGGGTATTTCACTTAGAAGATTTAAAAGGGAAAACCCTCCCCTGGTTGTTTCAGAGAAAAAGTTACTCAAGAAACCCCTTTTCCGTGTTACTCGAGAAAAGATACTAACGTAAAAGGGGATTAAAAGGTTTTTTGTAAAATATTTAGGTTTTGGACCTGAAGAAAACCAATGGGCCCCCATTTCTTCCCCAATTGAGAAATTTGAAAATGGGGAAAAAAAGTAGTGTAAAAATAAAAAATTTTTTAAAAAAGATCAATTGAAAAGTACCTAAATTCACGAAAGGAAAACAGGAAAAAATCAAATTTAAAAAAGTTTGAACTATATAAATCTCTCGGTCTTTCAATATTTTTTTTTGCAACCACTGCATCAAGGGAAATAGCATGATATCCATACATGAGTCCAAAAATCTTACTGGCAACCATTTACTTTAAAAGTCATCTTTCTAAGAACCTCTAGACCTGTGGGAAAAACAGGTATAAAATCTTATACAAACCCAAAAAGCCCCCTCAAGTTTCGCTCCTATGAAACCAACGGTGGGCTGAACCCCCCAAAAATTGCATCTGTAATACGGACAACCCTGTATAATAAGTATTATTTCGTGGATCGATATTCCCACTCAATGCCTGGATTTTTCCTCTTTAATTTGAGTATGCGACCACATAATAATAAGACTCTAAGGGTTAGGTGGTAGAATATCTTCGTCTTGTGGTTACCTTCCACTAAAGAGTATTCCTATTATACCTGACATTAACTTTACTGATGGTGGTCGGGGGTTCGAAGACATTACTGTAAAGGGATATAATTTGATGTTATGATACTTTTTCTCTTTTCTCATAAATGTTTCATTTTCCTCTGAAATCACCAGCAGAGTTTCAGCAGGACTTTCAGGATCAGGAAGGAAAATCGGGTAGATTTAAACAGGTTGTGCCATTAGAAATAGTTCCACAAAATAATATAATTAAACGGGATGGGCGGATTGAGCGGGCTACAACACAGACCGTAAGAGTCTACAGTAGCTCCTGTTTCAATGGTACGAAATAAAGAAAGCTGTGAAACACTCATCTTTTTTAAAAAAAAATATTAGCTCCTGTTTCATGGCTACGAAATAGAAAAGGCTGTGAAATACTCATCTTTAAAAAAATACAAATAGGTCAATGATCTCCCACGCTTCTGCAGTGTTATCTTCAGTGACACATTCATACATGAGCTATGCGGTTAAATTGCCACCACTGCGTGGCAAAGGTCAATTAGTCCAGATGAAGGTCATGCGGATATGAGTGACCTTATGCATGGTTGTAGAATGACCTGACATGATACAGAAATGACCTCATGATGTTCCTCGTATGACCTGAGCGCGAAGGGATTGATTTATACATTAGTTTTTTTATAAAACTAGTTGAAACTTGGCACTCAGTCGCCGTTAAGGTTTTTGTCCGTGGCTGGTGTCCAGGATGTTTTATAAGTCCATTCTTAGTACACACAGTGTTGATTATGAATGTAAATATATTTTGTACAATGAACAGGCCACGGATCCTGAGTTTGATCCCGTTCGGGGAAAAGATTTTCTAACAATAAAAATTCTGTTTCCTCAGAGGTAAAGAACACTTGAAGCTGTTATTTTCGGACCAATCCAGGCTGGGTGAAGTTAATGTATAGGTAGCTGGTAATGATTTCCAGCGAATGGAGCTTAAACTACGTAAAAACTAAATAGCTGGTCACAATATGTCTGTAGATCTCAAAAAGTAGCAGGGTTGTCGTTGGAAGTAAAATGGGACGATAGTCTGATAATCCCGGGATCAGTAGTCTCTGTGGCAGAGCGAGTTAGCGCGCTAGGCATTGCACACATGGTGACCTGGGTTCGATTCCCAGCGGGGAGGATTTTTTCTGCTCTGTACTTGGATGTTCGGGGTCCACTCATACCTCGTGAGGAAAAATGAGTAGCTGCTTTAATGTGAAGCAGCGACCAGTGGCAGAATCTTAGGCAAAAAAATAATACAAGATATTGTAAAATTAGCGTGGTAAAGTCCTATGATTCTGCGCTACCCACTAAAATTGTGACATAATAACACAAAGAAAAAAGCATTATTATTATTATTATTATAATCCCGGGATCATAGGGAAACCGTTGGTTCGAATTCCACCCAATGCATGATTTTTTCCTCATAATATGTATAATATGGTCACATAATGATAGCACTCTGAGGGTTAGGTGGTAGGTTAATGTCTTCAGCATTAACCTCGCCTAGTGGTGATCTCATTAGTTCGAGTGACCTGCACTCGTAGTCGAGTGGTTAACGCGCTAGTCTGGTAATCCATGTAGCGTAGGGATCTGTTGGTTCGAATCACACCCAGTGCTTAACCGAGGATGCAAGAAGCATTTCCTCTTTGAATAGCGTTAATTTTATTGCAATGCAGTGCTAATTGTGCTACTTTGGCCTGACTTTTTTCGAGCAGAGTTCAGAGAGCTGCATCCTGGAAACTTGCAAAGGACAAAGTTCAGGCTAGATAGAGAAGGAGTAGAGTCCCGGGTAAGGTGTTTAAGCCATGGCCGGTGATAAATAGAACGCGCCTCTGAGTGTTTCTTGACACGCTGAGACCAAAGTACAACATACAGGGTAGCCCAACCAACATCGATAACCTGGAGGTCGGTGGTTCGAGTCAAAACTATACAAAAAAAATTAAGGCGAGTTTGCAGATTTGTGATTACAAAAATTACATTATGTTATTTTGTTACTATGTATTTATAAATAAATCATAAATATTGTGAAAAACATACATATAACTAACTTCATACTGGCCCGACCATTGTTGGTCAAACCAGTCAAGGCAGTAGTCTGGTTATCCAGGTAGTGGGGGATCCATTGGTTCGAATCCCACCCAATGCTTGAAATGTTTCTTTTTTTTTTAATACTTTTTTATATATTTATTTTTATTAAATATAAAAAACTTGTCCCAGGGACCGTCCTTCTGGAAGGGAACCGAGGATGCAAGCAGCATTTCCTCTTTGAATGGCCAGACCAATTTTTTGGTAAAGAAAATGATTGGAACGGGATCACCCGTAATTCCAATCAATTTCTTTCCCAAATGGTCTAACCATTTTTTAGATTCGACGCTCCAAGCACCCATGGTTTCCACAGCAACAGGTTGGAATATGTTTCTTATGAGTATGAAATGTTTCTTCATTTATTTGAGTATGTGACCACATAATAACAGCTCTCTAAGGGTGAGATTGTAGTCATTAACCTCGCCTAGTAGATAACTTCACTGAAGGTTATAATTAAAGATCAATGTCTATTTCCTCTCGGCTTTCAAGTTCTGTTTTAGAGACCCCAGATTACCTGAGCCTTTGATTTACCCGTAAAAAATCAAGAGGCTCTCCAAGACAGTAAAAGCATTCACCCTGTAGAAAGGAATACTTCTCTGTTGTTCAGTAATAAATTAGAATATTCTTCACTTTACTTATACACAACACGAAGTCTATAAATTACCTCCAAAATCAATTCATTAGTCCAGACTCGATACATCTGAGAACCGTGAAAAGGTTTGGAAATTGTTTCTCAACTATATGAGGAAGCAGGTGAGAGTTGAAACGAAGAACATCACTTTGCTTACTCTAGTAAAAAGAGAATACATCTGATGATGTCTATCGATATAAATAAAAATCTATCGATTTACAATATAGATTTACATATAAGTACGGGTAACGAGATGTCATATGAACCTCCCCTTTGGCGCCGAGTAAGGATACCAAAAGCCAGCGTCGATGGCATGTTGAATACACCGGTTCCCTTCAGAACACCGAAGTTAAGCGACATCCAGCGAGGTTAAGACTTGGATGGGTGACCATTCAAATTCTAATTCTCGTGACGCTGGCTTTTCCCGGCCCCACTCAGGCTGGGTGAGGTCAATGTGAGTAGCAGGTTTGTGAGTTTCCTGCGAATGGAGGGTAAAACCCCCGTCGTGATATGACCATGGCAGTTGAAAGCGACGTTAAACCCCAATAAAAAAAATAAAAAAAAGGATACCAAAGAGGGGAAATTTATATACAATAATTATACATATATGTATGTACAATGTACATACTCTTATGTTCAGAATACTCTTATAATGTTGAAGAGAAAAGAACACCACAGAATATGAATTCCAAAAGCCATGAGAAAAGGAGAAGTATAAACTTTCCTAATTGTGTAATGTCAATTGTGATATCACACTTACTCGAACTCGCTATAGTAAATATATCCCAAACAAGGGACTCGAACCATCGAGGTTATAAGTCCGCCACCTTATCGATCCAGCTCCAGCCAAAGAACAGACGTGAGAAAGGAAAGATGACCAAATAAGAAAGTAGAACAAAAAAAAGGTTATAATAAAATTATGGATGATAGGGAAGAGAGTAAAGAGAGAACAAAGGAAAGAGAGAGGGTTGATAAAAAGAGGGAGAGAGAGGGAAGGAGAGAGATGATAAAGGAGAAGGAGAAATCATTTGCTTTTCCCTAGAGAGGTCAGGAAATGTTGACAGTTATACAAATCGCGTTGGAGCAGAGGTGGAAAGTAGAAAGGACATTATGGCAAATGAGAAAACGAGATGAGGATTGAGAAGGAGCTAATAAAATAATGGGAGAGGGAGGGAGAGAGAGAAGAAAGAAAGAGACAGAAATAGAGAGGGAGGTAGAGAGAGAGAGAGAGGGAGGTAGAGAGAGAGAGAGAGAGAGAAATAGAAAAGAAAATAATGACAAATAAGACAATAGTAGAGGAAGAGGTTGTGATAAAATTATGGATGATGGAGGAGAATAGAGGAAAGGAGAGAGAGATAGAGAGAGGGAGGGAGGGAGAGGGAGATATGGTAAAGGAATAATGCAAATAAGAAAATGGAAGAGGAAGAGGTTATGCTAAGATTTTGGATGTTAGAGAGAGAGAGAGAGGGAAAAGGGAGACACGAAAAATGAAAAGGTGAATAATGGCCAATAAGAAAACAGAGATGACTAATAAGAAGATGAATAAGTGAGAAGAGAGGGAAGAGATAGTAAATGAAAAGGATAAGTCAGGACTCAGGAGAAACAAATCAGGAGAAATCTATCTACGTCCAAATATGGACTACCTGACAGCACAATACCGTATTATCCCCGGAAATGAAAGTGCATGTAAATTGTAAAGGTGAATGAAAATATTTTTTGTTGTTGTTATTTTCAATTTTTATTTTTTCCTATGAAAAAGGTCCTTATTTTCTATACAAACTATGGTTATTTTACTTGAATATAATTACATTTCATAATATTTTTGAAGTTTTTGATGTAAACTAAATTTTCATTTCTTTAAATTAATTTAAAAATATGTATAGGTAGAGAAAAAGGATTTTTTTATCATTAAAAACATTCACGTTCAGTGGAGATGCCAAACGCTCTTTTTTGAACTACACTATTTTCAATCACAGCCTAAGAACATAAATTAGCAGAATATGATTCCTAAAGTGTTTGAATGAGGCGGCGGACTTGTAACCAGGAGGTCGGTGGTTCGAGTCCCAAGTTTCGTATAAAATTAGCAGTCTTGGTTTGAGTAGATAGTAATGTCTCGTTCTTTGTACAGGGGTGTTTGATTGTATCATCACGATAGTGATTTACACAAAGTAATAAAATTGTAGTTTGAGTAATTATTTTGAGTTTCAGTAATAAATAATTGAAACATCACGATAACACACATATATGATAACTTTGAAGCTTAATTAATTCATACAATAAAAACTTCCTGAAGTTATTTTATTGAATTGGTTAGAAAGTACAACTATGAATAATTAAACAGTGATTTTAGTATGAATATGCAATTATGCATACTCCAGTATAAATTTACACATTCAATTTTATTAAGACTGAATATAATGAAAAGAAATTCAATATGATGATTATTTTTTCAAAGTTGAAATAAGGAGTTTAATATGAAGGCAAGAACACAGACTAAAGCACATACATGAAAGCACAGTAATAATTATCAGGTTCGCATAATTAAGAAACATGAATTAGACGGCACACGATCTATTTCTACCGATGATGTTATGAATGGTACTGATGGTAACACTGATGTACAATAGTAATGATGATGAACTAGACAGCACAAGACGTGTTTCTACTGATGATGTTATGAATAGTACTGATGGTAATACTGATGTAGAATAGTAATGAATGTTATGATGAGCAGTGAGACAGCGATATAATTGTTCCACCCACATCTTGACAGTTCACTCGCGTCTGTATGAACTCTAATAATTGCTCGCAACTTTCTTCCTTCTTCCTCATGAGCCAATAGCCAACATCATCCATATTACATTTTACTATAACTATCATTATAAAATAATTACAACAACAACAAAAAATACTCTTCAGTGGAAGGTATCCACTAGGCGAGGTTAATACTCAAAGCATTTTCTACCACCTAACCCTCAGAGATTACAAACTCAAATTAATGAGAAAAATTCATGCACTGGGTGGGATTCGAACCAACGGATACCTCCGCTACCTGGGTTACCAGACTAGCGCGTTAACCACTTTGACTACCAGTGCACACACCAGACAGCATGATAAGACAGCATTTGGAAGAGAATCCCGTAGGCATTAGCACCGCCCTTAATCAAGTTTTGTTTAATAATGTCAACTTTGCTTTTTGTAAATTGTATACAGAGTGTCCACTTTTAATGTGCGCCATAGGAAAAATACATGTAAAAACAGTTTTTCTTGTCTCAAAAGTCGCCATTCAGTATTTTAGTTAAACCAAATATGTTAACTCATGTATTTTTATCTGAGAAATCCACTGGTGGTAATTTCATACACCTGGGACTTACAGTTAAAAAGTTAAGGGTTCGAAATCCGAGAAATGTGTTATGTTTGAAACTCAACATTTTTGTACAATGGGATACTCTATTTTATGTATTTTTTCACGAGAAATTGATTGGTAATATTTTCAATTACCTGGGGATTATAGTTAAAAAGTTCTGGGTTCGAAACCGAGTAATTGCGTTATGTTTGAAACGAAACATGTTTGTACATCACTGAATAAATACTCTATTTTATGTATTTTTTCACGAGAAATTGATTGGTGATATTTTCAATTACCTGGGGTTTACAGTTAAAAAATTCTGGGTTCGAAACCGAGTAATTGCGTTATGTTTGAAACTCAATATTTTCGTACACCTGTGGATACCTACCTGGTTTCTGGTTTTACTATCTGTTATACTTATACCCTATTTTAGCATTCTTTAACTTTATTTGTGTATTTTTTCAAAAGAAATAACGATTTCGGCTTCTTTTGTCCGTAGAAGTCCTACTGAAAAAAGGCGTGTCTTAAACTTGAATACATGACTTTGTAAAAATGGACAACTGATAATCAGTTTATGGGTAGGTACTTACTGATATTGAAGTTAGATTCGATTTTCAAAGATATCTCCATTAGCAGCAACACAATATCCCAATCTGTCGTAAAATTCATTGCGAACATTTGCCAATTGACGTGCTGTTGGGCGGACTTCAGTTCCTCCGATGTTGAAATTGGAAATCCTAAAAGTATACGCTAATTCCTCCTCTAAAAAATTATACGTTAAAAAAGTTATACGCTAATTCCTCCTCTAAAAAATTAGAACACTTTTCATTTTTTATTAAGAATTCTGGTTTTTATTTGTCAGACTTACGCATCAAATTCCAATAGACAATAATTTCATTTTCATTTATGAATAAAAATAAAAAACAAGAATTCTTAATAAAAATGAAAAGTGTTCTAATTTTTTAGAGGAGGAATTAGCGTATACCTTTTTTAACGTATATTTTTTAGAGGAGGAATTAGCGTATACTTTTAGGATTTCCAATTTCAACATCGGAGCAATTGGTATGAAATAGGAGGAATTGGAGTCCGCCCAACAGCACGTCAATTGGCAAATGTTCGCAATGAATTTTACGACAGATTGGAATATTGTGTTGCTGCTGATGGAGATATCTTTGAAAATCGAATCTAACTTCAATATCAGTAAGTACCTACCCATAAACTGATTATCAGTTGTCCTTTATTACAAAGTCATGTATTCAAGTTTAAGACACGCCTTATTTTCAGTAGGTCTTCTACGGACAAAAGAAGCCGAAATCGTTATTTCTTTTGAAAAAATACACAAATAAAGTTAAAGAATGCTAAAATAGGGTATAAGTATAACAGATAGTAAAACCAGAAACCAGGTAGGTATCCACAGGTGTACGAAAATATTGAGTTTCAAACATAACGCAATTACTCGGTTTCGAACCCAGAATTTTTTAACTGTAAACCCCAGGTAATTGAAAATATCACCAATCAATTTCTCATGAAAAAATACATAAAATAGAGTATTTATTCAGTGATGTACAAACATGTTTCGTTTCAAACATAACGCAATTACTCGGTTTCGAACCCAGAACTTTTTAACTATAATCCCCAGGATATTTAAAATATTACCAATCAATTTCTTGTGAAAAAATACATAAAATAGAGTATCCAATTGTACAAAAATGTTGAGTTTCAAACATAACACATATCTCGGATTTCGAACCCTTAACTTTTTAACTGTAATTC
This sequence comes from Bactericera cockerelli, assembly GCA_024516035.1. Taxonomy (NCBI): domain Eukaryota; kingdom Metazoa; phylum Arthropoda; class Insecta; order Hemiptera; family Triozidae; genus Bactericera; species Bactericera cockerelli. The sequence continues at coordinate 16,702 of JAMCCL010000377.1, forward strand.
CCAGGTGTATGAAATTACCACCAGTGGATTTCTCAGATAAAAATACATGAGTTAACATATTTGGTTTAACTAAAATACTGAATGGCGACTTTTGAGACAAGAAAAACTGTTTTTACATGTATTTTTCCTATGGCGCACATTAAAAGTGGACACTCTGTATACTATATTTTATAAATAAAACTTGATTAATTCTGTTTAATAATAAGATAAGGTTTAGTATGAATTCCTCAGGGAGTTTGAGTCCTAATAGGTAACAGCTTGTACCATATGCCTGCTGAGCAGTTGTTCGAGGTGAGTTATAATACAAGTATTTACCCATTTTGACATTTTCATGTCTTTGCTCTGGCACATAACCAAAATTATGTGACGAAATTATGTAACGAAATTATGTAACGAAATTATGTAACGATATTATGTAACGAAATATCGAATTGTAAAGGGAGAGAAGTCTTCTAATATCGGATATCGATATTATGGTTTCGATATTATCGATATACCTAATATCGATATTTTCGTTTCGATATTGCAACCCTAAGAGAAGAGGGAAAGTGTGTGTCATGCGCACAATACGAAATTTGGTCAGTTGGGTTTTGGACCTTGAATAGTAAAGATGAAAATGTCGAAATGGTTGCAGACTCGTATGCAAGCGTTTTTTTAAACAAAAATTTAACATCGCTTTCAACTGCATGGTCATATCAGTAGTCACCGTGGCAGAGTGAGTTAGCGCGCTGGGCATTGTACGCATGGTGGCCTGGGTTCGATTCCCAGCGGGGCAGGAATTTTTTTCCTCACGAGGTTTGAGTGGACACCGTATATTCAAAGTAAAAATTTCCACCTAGCCGGGATTCGAACTCAGGTCACCGTGAGTAGTGTATAAAGGAAGGGTCTAGCAGGATAAGCAAGATTTTGCTCTAGCGTCGCAATGAAAGGTCGTAGGTTCGATTGTGGGTAGTCAAAAGATGCGTATTGAGCTCCAAAATCTTTTGATATAACGTTTAGCTTTCTACTCCCCCCCTAGCCCCCCTAGATCAAATTTAGGTGGTCCATTTTTTAATTTCTATATTTTGCGGTTCCTACGATATGGCTATTTTTTTTTTGTAGTTGTTAGGGTGTCGTTTATATATTTTATCAATAAATACATTTTTTTGACAATATAATAGATGAAAAATTTCGAGTGAGCCCTGGATTCGTACGTACAGAGACATTGTGTGTTCAATTCTAACCAAGGTGCATGTAGGTAATTTGTTATCAGTTCGTTGCAATGTGTGTTGCCTCGCTCATATAGTTGAGTAATTAAAAACTCTTGAAATCGAGGCAAAGTCACGAAACCAATTTTAGATTTAAAAAACTAATTTGGGCTAGACCAATTCCAGTTGGAGATTTAATGTTTCAATTTAAAAACTTATTATTTTAGATAACGGAAGCATTGTGTGTTCGTTGTTTTTATTATTATTTTTTGTGCTATAATTAATTTTAAAAGTACAAAGAAGAAATTTGTTTGTTCTAACAGAGTACCGTTAGGAGAGGTAGATAAAGAACATAATACCTGGTAATTTAATTGTTATTACAAAATATAATTTTCAGGGGACAAGTATTAACCTTACGAGCACGGGTAACGGGTATGTAGCACATGATTGCGCATTGCATAACAATTAAGATACCGGGCGTGCATAATTCGTACGAACAGAGACATTGTGTGTTCAATTCTAACCAAGGTGCATGTAGGCAATTTGTTATCGTTGCAATGCAGTGGCTCATATAGTAATTAAAAACTCTTGAAAAGTCACGAAACCAATTTTAGATTTTAAAACTAATTAGACCAATTTCAGTTGAAGATTTAATGTTTCAATTTAAAAAACTAATTATTTCAGTTTGAGTAATTAAAAACTATTGAATATTGAGGCAAAGTCACGAAACCAATTTTAGATTTAAAAACTAATTAGCAGGCTAGACCAATTTCAGTTGGAGATTTAATGTTTCAATTTAAAAAGTTTGAGTAATTAAAAACTATTGAATATTGAGGCAAAGTCATGAAACCAATTTTAGATTTAAAAACTAATTATTTGAAGCAGGCTGCTAGACCGTTAAACATATTTTTTTTTTTTAACAAGCAAAACTTGGTATAGGCTCGACGTGTATGGTCAAATATACAAGGTGTGTTGTCATAAAATATTACAAACATTTATTTTATTTCATTTTTTTTCTTACGTTAATTAAAACAATGGATAGGATACTAAATACTATTAATGAAAAAATCCAATACATACATGTGTTAGATGTAGGAGCCGGTTTGATGGTTTCACATAGTGAATTCAAAGCAGACAAAAAGTTCACAGCGTATTCATTCAACATTGTGGAATTTTTGCAATTGAATATATTGGAAGATGTAATTTCAGAACATTCATCGTAGGTTAAATTTAATTTTCTTGCTTTTGAATCCCAGCCATGTACATCATAACTATCCAGGAAAGATTGGTTTTGGTAAATCAAACACATTCTAATCAAGTACATTGCATATTCGCGAGCACCGAGCAATAATTGGGTAGCATTATCACTGTTCTCATGTTGAATCATGTTTGCGTTATGAAGGAGTATGCGCTTAGAATATTGGTATTTATAGATGAACCTCTCAGTATTATAACCGCTACGTGAGATTGAGAATATTTGAGAACAAGCAAATCAGTTCCATTTCTTCTCTTGTGGTGTTCGTATCGTGTTTAATACGTGCATTAAAAAAAAAAAAAAATATATAATAATAATGGTTTGTAAAATTGAGGGTTGTCAGTGTCAAAAACAAGAAATACCTATTCACCTAATGTACTGGCTTACACATCATGGCATTGATATTCGTCCTCTCTTCCAAAAGCCTTATATTAGTAAGAAAAAGAAACCAGTCGCTGTTTCAAATGAAGGCAATATCGTCACTGAAGCGACCTACAACTTTGTACCGGTAGAACATAATGGAGGAAATGTTTTGGAAGAATTTTTGTTTGAAATGCCAAACTTGGAACAGGAAACAAGCAATGCTCAACCAAACAATAGCAGTAACGTCAAAAGAAGTATTCCCTACAAAGTTCCACCCACAAGAAGAAGGATATAAATAGTTTTCAAATCGGAAACAAACAGTTAGTTATGAAGAATCATTCGGTAAACTATTTTGGTGAGAGTGAACTTCACCACGCCTTAAGACGAGCATTGAAAAGACATCACAAAGAAGAACAACCTGAACAGAAAAATAAAAATGAAATTGAAAGTCAAACTGAAAAAGAAGTCAAAAAATTCATGAAAGAATTCCCTCGCCAGTCGCATGTTCAAAAGTTACTGTCCTACTTTGTAGAAAGAAGAACGTTTGATAATTTATCAAATCACATCAGCAAAAATAATTTTGTACCAACACGTGTGGCTAATAGCACTTATTTGGAGCAAAAATCTTTTACTGAATACAAAGCAAACAATGAAAAAAATGTGAACGATGTGAAATTATCAATAGACGAATTGAAACACAATAGAAAACAGGATAATGAGATTTATAATTCTAAATTTATGTTGAAAAAAGCGTTTGATGACTACATTGTTGAGGCTGGAGAAAAAGAACAAAAAATCACCGAGGACTTGAACAAAGTGAAAGAAGATCTTTCCAACAGGATACATGAATTGGACAATAAGTTCACACCTCTTTTAGAAATAAAAAATACAGTAGATCAACACTATAAACAACATGTGCATGCAACCACAGCTTTAAGAAAAGATATCGCTGCTTTGGACAAAAAAGCTCTCTATGGAACAACATTTTACAATTATAAAAAAAATCACGAGTCTGATTTCAAGGAGATTGTTACTGAAAAAGAGAAAAAATTGAAAACCGAAGTAACAAATATGTTAACTTCATTGCTGTCAACTCATGAGACTGATTTCAAAAGAAAAGTTGAGGAAGAAAAAATAAAAATTCGAAGTGATCTGTCAAGAATGTTTACTCAAAATTTAAATAATTTTCTTCTTGAAGAGTCCAACAAAAAGAAATTCTTACAACAATTGTGTTCTAATTTACTCGTCAGAATAAATACTGACAAGATACTGTCAGCATTTCTATCGTGTTGGAGTGAAGGTGAAATTACGGATGACGTTTTAGAAAAAGTTGTAACTCAACTTAGCAAAGAAATAATGGAGAAATTGGATGTGGAAATAATCACTATAAAAGAACAAATTAATATCTCTAATGAAACAATTGAAAACTATATCAAGTTGAATGTAGTCGATGAGTTGAAAACTGATATAAGTTTAAAAATTAGGAATCTGATATTTGAACCTCTCTTGTATGAAAAATTGGAGCCTCTTGTAAAATCTAAATCATCAAAGAAAACCACCATCGGAGAAGTTGAAGAACGAGCAACCCGACTTCCCGTTCCAATAGAATAATGTCAAAGCGTGATTTGGTTTTGGAGCTACATCGTCCTGCTAGAAAATTATTTCCCCACCGGAGAACTCTACTTCGCAATGTTCATGATCTTTTCCAAGCTGATCTAGTGGAAATGATTCCATATGCCAATGAAAATGATGGTTATAAATACATACTTACCTGCATCAACTGCTTCTCCAAGTTTTCTTACTGTGCGCCGTTGAAAAACAAAACGAGTGCTGAAGTTGCCAAGCAGATGGAAAAATATGTTCTAGAAAAGTTGAAACCTACCATGATCCCAACCCACTTGCAAACGGATGCTGGCAAAGAGTTTTTTGGCCAACCATTCCGCAAACTAATGCAAAAATATAACATTACCCATTACAGTACATTTTCTCCCATGAAAGCTGCTATTGTAGAGCGGTTTAATCGAACTTTGAAAAGTAAAATGTGGATTGAATTTAATTTACTTGGTTCGTACAGATGGTTGGATATTTTACCAAATCTTGTGTCTACCTACAATGCCAGCAAACATCGCTCTATTGGTATGGCACCCAAAGATGTAAACTCTAAAAATCAAAGTCTTGTAGCTCTTCGTTTGAACAAACCCAAGCAAGTCCTAGATAGAACTGGTAAATTTAAACTAGGTGATCTTGTACGAATTTCCAAAGTTAAACATTTGTTTCAAAAAGGTTATGAGGCCAACTGGAGTTATGAAGTTTTTCGAGTGGTTAAGGTAGGTCATACTTTTCCTAGGGTATTTCACTTAGAAGATTTAAACGGGAAACCAATCCATGGTTGTTTCTACGAGCAAGAGTTACTCAAGACCTCATATCCAGATGTCTATCTCGTAGAAAAGATACTCCAACGTAAAGGTGATAAGGTTTTAGTAAAATATTTAGGTTTTGGACCTGAAGAAAACCAATGGGTCCCTATTTCTTCCCTAATTGAGAAATAGAAAATGAAAACAAGTAGATGTAAGAATAAAATGCATGATTTTTCTCTTATATATTTTAAATTGTAATAAAATACATAGTGAAATACTTAATAAAATCAAAATACTTTATTGTTCTTATTTAAAAAAATCAATTTAGGATACTTTAAAACTGTACTATACAAAAAAAAAAAAAAAAATGAAATAGTGGATATAAATTATCTTGGAGTAAAGAAATAATTACTTAAAACTATCAATGTGAACAACTTAGGGTAAGCATAATTTCACTTAGCTAGCATTGTGAAAAATAAATTAAAAAAAAAAAAACATTGTGTACTATAAAAATATAATTAAAAAAATATGAAAATCAAATCTTGGAATATACATATTAGTGCAAACATATTTAACAATAGTAACTTTTAAAATATTATTTCAAAGTAAGTGGGTTCTGTACAAAATACCAACTCTAAGTTTATAATCCGTGAACTTTTCGTGAAAAATCATTTTTTTTTTTTTTTTATCTTTTACTCTACGGTATCATATCCACTGTCAGTACTAAGAGAATTCTTAAAGTATGGGTTCTGTACAATATGTGGAGGCAAAAGATAAGATATACTATTTAGAAAATCAATATCAAAAGCATAAAGAAGAAAATTTACAGGTAAAAAGTATAGGTCTCTGGGTTTCAATGAGAAAAAATCATTGGTTTCATTAAAGATGCCAATCGCTTCGTTGGTTAAGATTAAACTACTTTTCATTAGCTCACACAACCATTGTTTCATAACAATTACATTTAAACTTGAAACCGGAGAAATAGAATTTTGTGGACACAATTTCAATTTTAAAGACTTAAAGTTAGGACAGTTTAAATTTTCAATATTGTAACATGTTTTAATAGGTAAAATAGAATTTAAAAACTTTTCCTTTTCTAATCCTTTTACAATTATTTCGCTTGCTTTAGAGAGACACGATCGAATGATTTGCACTGCTTGATCGTACTCAACAAAGCCATCATCCCAATCCAAGTGATGATAATTTAATGTAACGATAGCAGCTTCTCGTCGACGGAGTAAATTTAATTTTTGAAAATCATAGGGTGGTTTGAATACAAAATGTTGCACAAAGTTATCGTCAAAAAGTTTCGAGAATGAGAAACTTTTTAAAATTATTTGTTTTTCATTGTCGCGAAAAAATTGAATATCTGCTACAAAAGTATTTTCCATTTTAAGATAACAGTTAACACTTGTTTCAAGAGACAGATAAACAAGTACTGACCATAAGGACTACATGCTAGTTGAATTTATACTTTTTTTTATAAACACAATCAAAAAATCGAAAACCTATTCCAAATCCATTTCTGAAGACTCATTTTTTAACTTGTAGTGACCGAATGGCAGGGTGTTGATTTTATCGGTCATGAGAACTCGTTTGTCATCAAAGTTGTTCAGAACAAGTTTGTTTTGTTTCACAGTCGTCAAACAATGATTTTTAGAGACGATGTTGTGAAAAGATTTGTAAAGTTCAATATTTTCACGCATACATCTTTCAAAATCTTCAAACTTGATCTGTCGTTCTGTAACATGTTTCTTAACACCCTTAGCCTTCTTTACTATTTTACCCTCATGCTCTTGATATGAATAAAGTTTACTCGCAATGCCCACAAATTTTTTCAAAATTTTACCATCCAACTCATCTTTGAACTTTCCAAGTACCTTTTTATTTTGAAGAGAGAATAATTCGTGATTCTTCGGGTATGCACTTGTATCCAAGTGTTCCAAAAGGTTCGAAAAGTCTCGGTATAAGTCAGTGGTAAAAATTTGATAAAAAAATGAATCTGTGTCCATATAGAGTAACCTAACATTTTCAGGACCAAACTTTGGTTGCACAATATCATAGTGAAATTGATACATCAAAGTTTTACTGAGGTCGAGAACACAAACGCCTGCAAAAATGGCTTTGTTGAATTGAATTTTAGTTTTCTTCATAGTAAAGAGCACGAGATTTTCTTTGAATATTTTGAAGTCTTCGAAAAATGGACTAGAAATACGTTTTCTAGCTAATTTCCAATTTGTTTCTAACTGTACATTAACCCTTTTACGCACACCTTCAATGAGCTTACCATACAAACTGTTATTGACTTGTTTAAAGAAAGCCTTTGCAAAATCATTGGTTGCATTTTTCCTGTGCTCAGTATTAAGATTAATGTACGGAGCTAGATAATTGCTTTGGATGAATTTTATTCCTCTATGAATTTTTACAAGTCTGAGTCCATGTTCAAGAGCTTGTTTTAGCGTTAGACAATGTACAATATATTTATGTTTGTTTTCCAATGTGGTCATAAGTTTTTGAGCGTTAGACAATGGAGATTTCTTTCTCTCACAGAGGAAGGGTAAATTCGAATGTAAATCGTGTAATTCCTTGGGATATTCCACGTCTACCTCGAAAAAATATCCAACATCATCTTGTGGAGTCAGATCTAAAACAGAAATACTGTTGATTTCTTCTTCGCTCAACCACTTGAAATCTTTCAAAGGAACTCTCTGAACCATGCTGTAACCGTAAAGATTATTAGCATCTAGATAAGTAAGATAGGAGGATTTTTCAGATGAAATAAAATCGCTTCCCATGTGTTTATTATTTGCCTCTGCGTACTTTTGAATACATTGGCAAATACCTCCCCTAACTGCTTGCTCAAAAAAGAGGTACATGTCATATTCTAACAAAAGTTCTATTTCAACTTTTGTTTTCTTAAGCATAGCATCCAGGGTAAGACCCGGCAAAGAGTAGTACCATACAGGATCTAAGCTGTATATACTTAGGGAGAGGTTTCGGAAGGATTCGAAAATATCTGCCAACAATAGAACGTCAGTTTTCAGATAAATTTCCGAATATTCTTTCAAGTTTTGACACTTGAAATGTGTCCACACTTTTTGAGCGTGAACATAATCTTCCTGAGTAACTGAACTATTTGTTAAAGAGGAATAAAATTCATCAAGAGGTGGCAGATTAGTATCGAACAATTTACTATAACTATCAAGGTATTCGTAACAAAAAATTCCTTTTCTAGTCAGTAATTCAAAATCAATATCGGACTGAATATGTTTCCTAGTATGATAAAATTTTTCTTTTGGCAATGTTTTGCTCAATTTATCAAGGCTGCTTGACAAAAACCTGAATGAATCTATAAAACGAACACTCAGGTTGTCGGTAACCTTTTTTGAAAAGGAAACTATTTTTCTGTTGAATTTGGAATTATTTCTATTTTTTTATCATCATAATTCAAACCTTTAATAATCAAATGACTGTCGTAGCCTGAAAAATTATGTGCTACAACAGGAACAAATTTTTCTTTTTTAAATTTTAAATTGCATCTATTGCAAAGTACCCTTCGAAGGCTTCCATCACCATAATGATAATGATCCCTCACTTTTTTTAGAATGTTTGAAAAAGGTAATTTACAATGCTCACACTCTTTAGTTTCATGAAAACGTTTCCAATCATCGGGTGAAAGGTCGAGTGGAACTTGTTTCTTATAAAATTCATCTATTTTTTTCACGTCATCAATTAACATTTTAAAAAATATCTCAACAACATCTTCATTCTCATTTTTAGCCGTATATGTAATCAACTTGTTTGTGTTGGGGCCAACCACATAGTAAGAAAAAGAAAAAGGAACATGTTGTTGAGTGGTCAAAGTGTACGAGTCAAGTGCTGATGGTTCACAAGAGCTGACTTTTTTCAATATGGATTCGAAATCAGTGAAAATTACAAAAGGAATTTTTTGTTCAAATTGAAAATGCTCAAACTTTAAAATATTTTTACCTGGTTCCGGCATAATGGCAACACAAGGATTTTGTTTACCGCATAGTTCTTTATGTTTGAACAACCTTGTCTCATCTTCAAATGCAGTAAAACACATTTTGCAGAAAAAACCGGCTAATGTATTTTTTTTTGCTTTTATAATAAAATCTTGTTATGAATCTATTGAAATTTTTAATGAGAGAATAATGGTATAATCCTTTATCGTTACTTGTTAAAAGTAAATCAATATGAAATGGCTTTTCTTCTTTACAAACTTTAAGAATATAAACACTCTTATTCTTTTCCTCTTCTACCGCGCCAAGTACATTGATGGATATGTTAGAATTATTCTTCTCAAAACAAGTTACTTGTTTTAAACACGTGTTCTCATGTATATCGTTAAAATTAAAAGTTTGAACATTTTCATTAGCAAACTCAATACATTTTTTAAAACTACCAAGTCCATGCTCAAAGGTATGTAAATATTTACTCTTCCTTAGAAATGATGGGACACTATAGAGGGTGAAAGTTAACTTTTCCGGGGTCTCTCTATCACAATGGTGCTCGTGAAAATGTTTTTCAACGATAAACACAGACAGACAGATTTTACAAACATTGAATTTTATAGTAGACTTTTGCAATGATGCTGGGAGTCTATGACGCATTAATTCATTAAAATTATTTATATATACAAAGTGTGAAACGTTACCATTTCTAAGCAAAAGTAAATCATTCGAGCTCTGCACGTTATCAATTCGGGAAATGCGGAACGGTTGGATCAGGTTGTTTCTTTCCACGATGTAAACATTTACTGCTACACCCGGATTGTTACTTTCGAAAATGTCTAGCTCGTCAATTTTAACTGGCCATGACAATCCCGACCAATTGTATTTGCTTTCGAGATCACTATAGTTTTTCTTAAAATTGCGTTTTTTCCAATCGGAAATAAACTTTACCAACATTGAATATTTGAAGCAATAGTTGTCATTGATTTTGACATTAAATACAGTTAGTCTTTTTTTCTCAAGAAAATCCGGAGTCTTAATAAAAGTACCACACCGAATTGGTTGATATTTTAGAAAGGAGAGTTGAACTCCTCCGATAGACTTCATTGTCCAACCGCTTCCTTTTAATTCAAAATCAAGCATCTCCGATTGTAAACTCTCTACAGCTTCCTGCCACACATTAAGAAAGTCAACACTTTCACACACTGTAAAATTTTTGGTTTTAAAAGATGCTAGTTTGATGTCTTCTTCTTTGGTGAGTTGTTTGAAAAAAACAAATAATCGAGCTGACAGTTTGAAACTCTGATAGTTTATCAAAATTTCTTCCTTCAACTCCATCACTTTATCCTTTACATACTCCTGAAGAAATGTTTCTATGTTTTATAATTTTTATTTTTTATGAAATACGTTCTTATTTTATTTTTAAAGGCAGACTCTAGTAATGTGACATTATCAGGATAGCTGTTGAAGAGATTTCTTTGATGTTGTGCAGAGTTAAAATGTTCATTTTTTTGAGCATCACTTGTAAAACTATAATGTTCATTGCATATATTACATAGTGCTATTCTTACTCTGGGGATATCCATGATGCCTTCACAAGAAAAAATAAATAAAATAAAAATTAATCAACTTATAATTGTATATTCACTTATTCTATAAAAATAATTGCCATGATTATGGATGGAACATAAGGACTAATCGAACAATTCCCACACAGACTTTTCAGGATACCGATAGTAACGACATCGGTCTACACGGTGACTGGGTATTTCATCTTTCCATAATTTAATAAATAAATTGAAATTTGTGAAAGTATCTTTTATGGTAGAGAGAAATTTTATTCTTATATTTTCATGGTAACAGTCCTTATGCTCATGTTCCACATACTTATAATTATTACATCTACAATTACGATATAAGTTATTTGAATACCCTTGTAATCTAATTAAATATAGTAAATCTTCAAAACGATGAAGAAAACAATGAGTAGTGAACGGTGGTAGACCTAGTTTAACTACTTGAGGTTTAATGTAACAAAAGAAGAAATAGGCAGGTAAACGATCAGTATAAGAGTTTTCGAAAAATTTTACAATTTCATCAACATGTCTGTTGGAAAAATCATATACTGCTTGTCTGAATGCCAAGTCTTCTAATGTTTGCATAGTTTTCAAATAACTTAGATCGCAACTATTTCTTCTGACATACGTGTATACATATCCAACAAGATATCAGAACATAAATCATCAAATTTTTTGGATATAACAAAATCATCACAAATATAATTAAAAAATGAGATATCCTCTATCATAATGGGTATAATGTGACACACAAAAGAATAAATGTCAACATGTGCACATTCGCCATATTCTGGCAGACAGTATTGGTTATTTTCTAGAGTAAGGTGCATCACAGTACCCTCAAAGTCCAATATATTACTATAAAATTTTTGAAAAAGATCTTCTTGGATATGTTTTGGTAAATTTTCCTGAGCAATTGTTGCTAGTATTTTATTTTTATATCCCCTATCAAATAAAATTATCTCTGCTATACCTTGAAAACGTGGTTCTAAATGTTTTTCCTGTATCTCTTCTGCAATTAAATAAAAAAGGCCTGAATATTCTTGAAAAAGTAAATGGCATTTATTAATTAAAGAAATAGAGTATAAGGAAGGAGACATTACATACCAATTTTAAATAATAAAATTTATAGCAGGTTTCACTTCTTCAGAAGGTCGCTCTTAGCTCTCCGTCGTCGTCGTCGTCGTCGTCTTGTTCTCCAATGAGCTGAATTGCTACTGAGTTCAGGACATCTTCCTTCTCTTCTCCAGAAGACTATTTAATTCTTCTTCTTCTTCTTCTTTTAGCTTTGGCCACAAAATACGTTCAATTTCAAAATCACCTTCCAATTCTTCTAATTTTTCTTGGACTTTTTTTGGTCCAATTCTATATTTTAATTTAATGATAATTATATTATTTTCTTTATAGTCAATATCTTTACCATCTATATTAAAGTTTTTCTTTATTAAAAGTTCAAAAATTCTTCTGTCCTCCTTCTTTTTAATTCTTAGTGCAACAACTGAAGACATAATAATTATGACAATAAAATTGGTTTTTTTAAGTTCACAATATCTTGAGTTAAATAATAAAAATTAATAGTAAATTATAAATTAAACTGTTCACGAATAAAGGAAACACCTTTTTTTTATTTTATTAGGTAAATAATCAAAAAACTGTTCACAAATAAATTACACAAAATGCAAAAAAAAAGTAAATAGACAACAACAACAAAAAAAATTCACGATTAAATCTGACAAATTTTTCACGTAAAGTTCACGGGTTATAAACTTAGAGTTGGTATTATAACAGAACAACACACTTATTCGCTTCAAGTTATAGTATACTGTTCTAGTGCTGGAATGAGTATGACTATGTCCCGCTCTCGCTTTAAATACAACTACTTATCTCCTTTTAGCCCAGGTAACCGTTTCTCATTCTCAACTGTCGTTCTTTCTAATTAAAAGAAAATAATTAGAAGTTTGAGCGAGTATTCTTTTATCGTCTACATTATTTTTTGTAATGTATTTGTCAACGGGTACAGTCTTACAAGGGCATCATGTATTATTAGAGCATACAAAGTTGTTTTGTCTGGAACATTTTCAGCTAGTTCGTATTCGATACGAATGTCTACTGTAGAACTATGTTTCCATAGCTCGGACTGTTTTGAGCAATCAATCACTATAATAGGAGCTTTCGCTAAATATTCTTTATAGCTAAGGTAAGGTTCACCAACTTTTCCATAATAACTCTCTTGGAAATCACAATACATAAGGTAAAGTGGAATATATTTTTTTTGTTCAAAGTCAATATTTAAAGACTCATAGGGGAAACAAACCGAGTTGAGATATATTTTTATATTCTTGAGTTTCACATGATCAAACTGAGATGGATTCTTTGTCAAACTGTTGTCACGGTCTGTTTGGAAGCCCAAAATCAAATAACGCGGAGACTCAGTTTGGGTACTTGTCTTAACTGTCCAGTTTATCTCCTTACTTGAAGGTAAATTTGGATAGTAATTCAAATTCCATTTTCTAAAACTCATATCAATCGGAACATTTCTTTTATATTGTGAGAGCAACTCTAAACGAATAGGATCACTGACTTGAACATGTGGTACCTTCCATATTACTTTTGTCAGTTGAACTTTTGCATCAGTTACAGCCGTGGTACCCGTAGACAAAAGAGCATCCTTGGAACTCTTGGATCTCATTAAAATCAAATCAAGACGTTGATTGAGGAGTTTTTATCATAATTCTCAGCGAAACCCAACAGATATTTCAGTTTTAAATATCCACAAAATGTATAACTTGATGTAATCTCAATTGCTTGACCTGTTGTCTCATATTTTTTCAGTTCGTCACTCGAGTAAGATGGAAGAGATTTAAGTAAACTTGTAACGCCAACGTTTTTAATGCAATCGATTTCAACACTATTCATTTCCAAGCGAATTTCATCAAACAGGAAGCATAGTCCATTGTTTACGAACTGAATGCTTTTATTGGCATCCAGATTGCTTCCATCCTCTTTCACAATTTTCCCTTCAATGTAGATTCCCGATTCACTTACAAGTAGGTATGAACTTTCCTGGTTGATACTGATGATAATGTTGTCCGTAGAATCCAAACTGATACTTGTGTACGGTCCGTATGAATGTGTTTCGTAACGAATTATATTTTCGTCATAGGTTACACGATTGTTTACATTCAAAATACTGTCTTCTTTGTTCATTTTTGGACCACCTGATAGCCTAAACTTTGCAATATTTTTACACTTTTTTTAGTTAGTTTCTTTAATTTTCTTTTTTTCTTTTTCTTAATACTTTTCACTTGTATGTCACTTGTTGGAATGATCTTAAGGTAGGCGAGTGCTCTCTTTTTATTGCTTTTCATCCGTTTCATCACAATCATGTTTTCAAATGTAATTCCAAAGATATTTCTTCACCTCGAAAATTTATTAAATTATGTCTTTCGTCAACAAGCTTCACAATCAATCTGTCGATCTCGTCCGTATTGAGTGGTAAATATATAACATTGTTAGGAATTTCTGTGATTCGAAAACAGGTGGTACATTCAGGAAACATTTGTACAAACAATTACTGGGCACACCATCTTGGTAGGATCCACTAACTATGTTTATATCGACTTGTATAGAATTTATTTTGGAAATTTCCAAATTTTTTGTTGAAGTCAACATAGTATAGGCAGCGTAATTTTCTTTTGGTAGACCAAGCATATCAGCAAGTGAACGCTCCTCCTTGAAATCAACATTATACTTGCACCAAAAAGTACATTTCAAAGTGTTTACATTAGGTTTAATGGATATTGCGTTTTCGCCCAACTTGGATTTTAAATAGTTTTCAATATCAAGTAATTCATACGTTCCTTCGTCTATTTCAATTTCAGTCCACTCTTTATTTTCATCCTGATATTTAAAAATATTGTTTGACTGATCAATGTTTGGGATACTATTGTAAGTTTGAAACTGTGTCAAACCAATCACAGCATCTGGGGAAACTTTTAAAGGAGGAAATATTGAACACACAATTTCAGATTTTCTAGAAGTTATATGAAAAATTCTGCTCGACATTTTTTATTTTTATTTTTTTCTTATTATTTGTTAAACAATTCAATACTTTTTTGTACAATATACTTCAAACACAAGTGACCACAATTAACTGATCTGTATTGTTGATCTCGTTCATAATTATATAAAATTTTACAACCTGCAAGATAATCTCTTATTTCTACAGGTGGACGCAAGTTGCCAAAACTATCATAATAAAATGCAGAATTTTTTTTCTTCAATACAGCTGTCCAATGGCTCCCAGGTCCACTTGAAATATCGAGATTAACAATAATCACTTCATTTCTTCTTGGTTTAGACGGTAAAACATCCAAACTGTATACGCCTCGAAAATGTGGAACATTGATTTCACGAACCTTTTTTAAAATATCAAAGTTTGTCAATGCTCTTCGAGGCAAATCATTTAGTTTTTTGACAAAACGTTGAAATAGTTTGAGTAGGGCTTTATGTACAATCCTTGTCCAGTCTTAATGGGAGTGACAGCACCCGAAGCACTAGCAGCTTTGAAATCTGCAATTGCTTTTGCGATACCACTTACACCACCAACAATTGATCCGAGAGCACTTAAACCAGCAAGTAACGGAATAGCAGCCGGCAAGAATCCACCCGATATTGTCTTGGGTACTCTAAGTGTTCTCGGTATTTTCTTGTTTATTTTCTTTCCGCGCATAGCTTTACGTGCAGCCATCAGAGCATGTTTACTAATCAATTTGAGATTATCACTTTCGCCAGCAGACTTCATTCCTTCTGTAGCAGCTTTAGATAGTTTTCGAAAAGTAATTGTTGTCTTTTTTTTTGCGACGAAGACCTGCACCCATTTTTCTTTTCACTTTCATAGCGTTCGTGACTAACCAGGCAGCAGCTCTTTCGGGTAACTTTGTATCTTTAGCTTTGAATCTCTGCCAGGCTTTGTTTTCCAACTCCCAATCGGCTTGTTTGCGATCAGCGTTTTTGATGGCGTACTTGAGATCGTGTTCTTTGCAGGCTGAATCCAATGGATTGATACCCTTCTGATCAATTCTCTGATCTAATTTTGTTCCTGGTCCACAGAATCTATAGGTCGGAATGTGTACTTCGAAAGGTAATTTATCAATCAAAGTATTTAGGAGACCTTTTCCACGTCTGCTTAACATTAATAATAAAGTGATCACTATGAAAACATCGCTTTATATAGAAAATGAAAACAATTAATTTTAAACAAAAATTGAATGTTGAAAACTTTGATTTTGTCAGCAACGTGAGTGTACATTCAAAATTTAAGAGGCATGGAAACTTTTTTCCAAACAGTGTACGAGCTTTAATTGTTGGTCCAAGCGGATCGGGCAAAACAAACCTCCTGCTGGCTCTCTTGTTACATCCCAACGGATTACGTTTTGAAAATGTTTACATTTACTCAAAATCAATTCACCAACCCAAATACAAATTTCTGGAGAATGTGCTGAAAGGAATTAAAGAAGTTGAATACAAAGTGTTTACAAACAATGAAGAAGTGAATCCACCATGCGAAACAAAGACAAATAGTGTTTTTGTAATGGATGATATTGCGTTCGAGAAACAAAATAATATCAAACAATATTTTTCTCAAGGGCGACATTTTCTCATCGATACTATTCTTTTGGCACAAACCTACTCAGCTATTGGTAAACAATTGATTCGGGACAATGCAAACTTCCTTTGTATCTTTCAACAAGATCCACTCAACTTGAAACATATCTATTCCGATCATGTGTCTGATATATCTTTTGAAAAGTTCAAACAAATGTGTCAGTATTGTTGGAAAAAAAAACATGGATTTCTTGTGTTGGACAAAGAATCAGTTCAATCTGGGCGCTTTCGTTGTGGTTTAGATACATATTTTGTGGATATATAAGACATTACTTGCCAGGTTTAGCTTATTTAGACATGAGTTCTTCAAAAGAACTTAGTGATGCTAAAATTGTCGCGAAAAAAATTAGTGACGCACAGAAAGATATACGAGCAAAAACATTATCCCTTAAAATCGGACAGGACGAGCAAACAAGCAGTATCCGCAATTTATTAAAACCAGTAGCAGAACCGTTGACGAAAATTGTTCAACTGAAAGAAAAAAAAGTTAATTTCCTGAAAAAGTTGAGAGAAAAACAACCCGTTTCCATTAAAAGAGAACCAACAGCTTCTCTGCGACTTTTACCTTCACTTTTGAAAAAATTTGAGAGTCCGTCTGGAAGATCTGCTGGAACACCTGAAACAGAATATGCAAGTCCACTAGAAAACTGGAATTTTGAATCAACTGTTCAATCGCCAGAATCAATTTATCCAAATACTTCGTATCAGAATAGTCCTATTCAATATGATAGAAATTTATTGCAGAAACAATACAACCAGACAGTCTTTCATAGCCCGAGTGACTCTTCTCCTTTAAGAGAAAGTTCTCAACATAAACGTCACAGTATTTCAATGCCCAATTCACCACAACCTTCAACTGAAGCTTTGCAAAAAATAAAATTCTTAGAACGTAAGATACCAATGTCACCACCACCACCTATTGCAACGAGTGAATGGAATGAAGAAAATATACAAACTATGAAACCTGCGAGCGTGAATAAAACCTCTTTAATTGATCATTTTCTAAAACAACAACAAAACCAATGCAATTGAAATTGACAAAGTAACAGGAGTAAAATCAAAGAATGGAAAATATTACGTGGGGAAAAAAGAGATTCACTTTTCTAAAACACCCACCGAACAATTTCATATTGATGGTAAAGTTTATCCAGTAACGCGTGGTCTTATGGAACTTTTGTTTCTCAAACAACCCAATCATTCAAATCTTAGCACATTAGATGAAAGAAACTATAAATATATCATAGATAGTACAAGTCTGGACCCTATAACAACAAAAGTAATCCAATATGGAAAAGGAATGATGTTGGAGAGCAATCGAGACAAGGAGTTTGTTTATTTTGACAACCCAAATGAACTAGTCGAAAGGCTTTTATTACTCAAGAGATCACAATCTGCAGGCAATCTTGCTCATAATAATGAAATATTATCCATCGAAAGTGAACTCAAAGAATTGAATTTGATTTATTAGAAGAATAATAAATAAATAAAAATCAAGAACATTATTCAAATAAATAAATTATTTTGAAAATATAAATGTTTGTAATATGACAACACACCTTGTATATTTGACCATACACGTCGAGCCTATACCAAGTTTTGCTTATTAAAAAAAAAAAATATGTTTAACGGTCTAGCAGCCTGCTTCAAATAATTAGTTTTCTAAATCTAAAATTGGTTTCATGACTTTGCCTCAATATTCAATAGTTTTTAATTACTCAAACTTTTTAAATTGAAACATTAAATCTCCAACTGAAATTGGCCTAGCCTGCTAATTAGTTTTTAAATCTAAAATTGGTTTCGTGACTTTGCCTCAATATTCAATAGTTTTTAATTACTCAAACTGAAATAATTAGTTTCTTAAATTGAAACATTAAATCTTCAACTGAAATTGGTCTAATTAGTTTTTAAATCTAAAATTGGTTTCGTGACTTTTCAATAGTTTTTAATTACTATATGAGCCACTGCATTGCAACGATAACAAATTGCCTACATGCACCTCGCTATTGAACACACAATGTCTCTGTTCGTACGAATTATGCACGCCCGGTATCTTAATTGTTATGCAATGCGCAATCATGTGCTACATACCCATTACCCGTGCTCGTAAGGTTAATACTGGTCCCCTAAAAATTATATTTTGTAATAACAATAAAATTACCAGGTATTATGTTCTTTATCTACCTCTCCTAACGGTACTGTGTTAGAACAAACAAATTTCTTCTTTGTACTTTTAAAATTAATTATAGCACAAAAAATAATAATAAAAACAACGAACACACAATGCTTCCGTTATCTAAAATAATAAGTTTTTAAATTGAAACATTAAATCTCCAACTGGAATTGGTCTAACCCAAATTAGTTTTTAAATCTAAAATTGGTTTCGTGACTTTGCCTCGATTTCAAGAGTTTTTAATTACTCAACTATATGAGCGAGGCAACACACATTGCAACGAACTGATAACAAATTGCCTACATGCACCTCGCTATTGAACACACAATGTCTCTGTACGTACGAATCCAGGGCTCACTCGAAATTTTTCATCTATTATATTGTCAAAAAAAATGTATTTATTGATAAAATATATAAACGACACCCTAACAACTACAAAAAAAAAAATAACCATATCGTAGGAACCGCAAAATATAGAAATTAAAAAATGGACCACTTAAATTTGATCTAGGGGGGGGCTAGGGGGGGAGTAGAAAGCTAAACGTTATATCAAAAGATATTGGAGCTCAATACGCATCTTTTGACTACCCACAATCGAACCTACGACCTTTCATTGCGACGCTAGAGCAAAATCTTGCTTATCCTGGTAGACCCTTCCTTTATACACTACTACCGTGCGTGCAAGCCTAGCTGCCACACCACTCGGCCACGCTGGCTATTATCATTATATATTTTGACATTTTCATGTCTTTGCTCTGGCACATAACCAAAATTATGTGACGAAATTATGTAACGATATTATGTAACGATATTATGTAACGAAATATCGAATTGTAAAGGGAGAGAAGTCTTCTAATATCGGATATCGATATTATGGTTTCGATATTATCGATATACCTAATATCGATATTTTCGTTTCGATATTGCAACCCTAAGAGAAGAGGGAAAGTGTGTGTCATGCGCACAATACGAAATTTGGTCAGTTGGGTTTTGGACCTTGAATAGTAAAGATGAAAATGTCGAAATGGTTGCAGACTCGTATGCAAGCGTTTTTTTTAAACAAAAATTTAACATCGCTTTCAACTGCATGGTACATCAGTAGTCACCGTGGCAGAGTGAGTTAGCGCGCTAGGCATTGTACGCATGGTGACTGGGTTTCGATTCCCAGCGGGGCATGAATTTTTTTTTTTGTCGATTCTCAACGTGCTGTTGTGTGAGATATAAATTGTAGGTAACAAACATTTATTTATTAATTTTTTCAACAATAATTAAAACATCTTTGAAAACGGTTTGCTCTGGTTTCAGTTTTTTTTTTAACTTTATGGAAGGCACCCTGCTCCATCTTCATGTTCAAGCTTCTCGCCTTGTATCTGCTTCCTCTTTTTTTTTTTTTTTTTTTTTAAGTGGGGTTTAACGTCGCTTTCAACTGCCATGGTCATATCACGACGGGGTTTACCTCCATTCGCAGGAAACTCACAAACCTGCTACTCACATTGACCTCACCCAGCTGAGTGGGGCCGGGAAAAGCCAGCGTCACGAGATTAGAATTTGAATGGTCACCCATCCAGTCTTAACTCGCTGGATGTCGCTTAACTTCGGTGTTCTGAAGGGAACCGGTGTATTCAACATGCCATCGACCTTCCTCTTAATCTAAGTGAAACGATCTCACTATAGAACTCAATCTTTATCTTCATCAGCCCATTACTTGACTATATTCTTAATTCCATTTATCTGAAAGAGTCGAAGCTAGTCTTTGGATGACATTTTAAATTCTGAGTGAAGTTATCATTATAATTATCATTATAATCATCAGATCACCACAATAATTTTCACATTAGGAAGTAAATTACTTCTTCAATATGTAACTCCTTGCCATGAATACTCTCTATTGGTATCACAATGACAAGTAGCAGATTAAGTTTAGCCATTACTGCTGGCGAAAAGAGTTGCCATTTACTTTCTAGGCATCAAGCTGGCTTTGGCTGGCGATTACTGCTAGGGCTGTTACAGCTAGATAGACATCTTTATTAGGACATAGACACTGTTACAGCTAGACCTAGGACAATCTATTATTAGGACATAGACACTGTTACAGATGGACCTAAAAAATGTATTATTATATAGGACACTAGAATAGTCCACGCGTACGACGGCTACGCGTGTAAGAAAATATATATTAAATTATAATAAAGAAAATTATATAATTGGTTGAGACAAGTGAGGAGACTCTTAGTTTGTGCACTACCCACAATAATTATCATAAAATGTGTTCCATCATCTGGAGGACCATCATCGTGTTTGAATGTCGCCAACTTGATATTTCCATCAAGGTTTAAAACTAATACAAAAATCATAATATATTATGAATATAAATACATATACAGATATTCTCTAGTTGATATAGAAAAATACCGTACAGTTATGTATTACGCCAGTAAGCATACACAAGGATTTCAGCAAAACACAAACATCACAGATTCACAAGGCCTAAGTCCCGGCCCCAAAAAAG